>JAIPMN010010923.1:0-16727 GCA_020650975.1 Apostichopus californicus
CCCCCCCCCCCCCCCCCCAAAAAAAGAGATAAAAAATTGGAAATCTATCTAGGAAATAATTGAAGGTACATGCTAGTTGGTTTGCACTTGATTGCCACTTTTGGCAACTTCATGTAGCAAACTCACCTAGTATTACTCAAAATATGATTGGAAGTGAATCGCAATCGATTAACCGATTGATAGACTGCAACTAATTAATTGATGGAATGACTGATTAATTGATTGATTGATAGATTGCAATTGATTAACTGATGGCATGACTGACTGATTGATTGATTGATAGATTGCAATTGATTGATTGTAATTGATCAAAATTTATGAGACAATCATCACCAAAGGAATCTTTTTACTTGTTCTTTTGTAAATTAATTTGCTTTCTTTGTAAAGCGCCTTGAGCAGTGACATATTGTCTACTGATTAGGCGCTATATAAGTCTCATTTATTATTATTATTATTAATAATGAGAGACAATTTGTCGCCCAGACACCTCTCAATGTTAAGTATTACCTGAAAAATGCATTTTGGCAACACTACAATATAAATTCACTCCAACTGAAAAGGTTTTAAACTCACTTTTTAGCTTCTAAATGCAACACACTTGATTTTACCTTAATAAATCACTTATGCCTTTTGCTATTCAACAACATATAATTAGAACCACACTTAGCTAAGAGATCTAACACACTTCCCTATCAGATGAGCCTAGCCTACTTTTGCAAATATGAATCAGGGTTGGACCATACAAAATCTATTTCCTGGCTTTATTGTGACTTTCTGACAATATGGTGGGGAAAAAAACAAGAAATATCAGTGTTTAAGTAACCATAGTGTAATATGTGTTGAGGAATAGAACATACTACATGTAACCATCTCCTTTTCATAATATCTAACAGGTTGAGAATGCTAGCTTTTATTGAGTTCTACTATATAACCCAGTACATGGCCATTCTCCACATTGTTGTTAGAGTTCTATGCGATATATCTTTTTATTTGTACAATAATGTCCCAGTATCAGGCGTGGCCTTGATACAAGCCTCTAAATTAAACAACTATATTAAACTGCAGAGAATACTTTAACAATAGTCTCGCAACAATTCCCTTGGCCATTTTATATGTGCTTAAGCTTATGTATACCTTTGCTAAGGTAATGACCCAGTGAGAAATTTGCAACCATGCAACTACAATAGGGTTACAGGAGAACCAACCCCATGAACTTTACCTGAACCCTCCCATTATCTAATCTGTTATCACCTATAATCTCATTTTATATCTCCCATTGGTGACAATTCTGAACAAGACCAGAGGATATATGCCACACACTGGATATAGAAAACCCCCTAGACATCTCAGGTCAGAGGTCACAAACAATGCTGATGTTTTTGACAACAGCTGCCCCATGTAACCAAGAAAAAGTTGGAGAAAAAAAGAATGACCCAAGTTAGCTAAGTTTGGACTTTGATATTATAGTGCACTGCTAGAAATGAGAACAATTATTAATGAGATGGGCTGTACCAATATTCTGAGCACTGTTAACAGTACTATACATTCAATGTGCATATTTATATGTTAAACATTAAATGAGTTGTATGTACTTCGTATAGTGGCTAAGATAGTTTGTAACATCTGATAGCTAGAAAAAGAATCCCGATTAGTCATATCATCTTGATATGAACTGAGGTCATAATAAAACCATATGAATGCTTTTTATAGTGTGTGATGCTCTATACACTGAACAGCTGTCGCCACTGCTACTGTCCCTGAATACACAAACAAACCGTGAATCCGTGATACTAGGTCAAACTGATCGTTGTACCCTCAACCTTTCCTATTATCACTAATAAACACCAGACGATTGCAGCAATACTGTCAATCCATATTTCCTTGAACGGCTTGAAAGGTTCCAAAGAAAAGATAAAGGGATACTTCCAGTCCTCTAATTGGTCTCATGTCAAAATGACTTTTCCAAAACTTCCTCTTAACATTTGGACATCTGATTGCGGTTAAAGAGATAGTGAGTAGAATGACAAAGCACACAGGATATACTTGGTCGGTTATTAGGCATTAGTCACATTATGACATAAACTTGTACTGTTAGAATCAATATCAAATATGTCAGCACGGTACTACTATCCACCACAACGATTTCAATTATCAACTCTGAATCACTCAACACAGCTCCGTTCACACAGCTCATTGAGTTAAATTTCAGAAGACGTTGGCTTTAATATTGTTGAATATTCATGAGACCTTCATTTCCAGCCTGCTTGTTTATGACTGTGTTTTACATGGACAATGATTGGACAACCTGTGCAGTTGTATACCATCTATAGAGCCCTACTTACAACAATAGTGTCTTTAGGGAAACTTAGGCGAACAATGGACTTTTTATCTGGTGAAGACCACATCACAATTAGGGGATTTCATCTGATATGAAAGGAGGACATGTTGTCCCAGCCTGGGGGATAAGACTAATTTGAGGGGTACTCCCTCCCCCTTTAAGGGGAAGACAATTATTTGGAATGTATGGTCTCTGAATGGATTATCTTCCCAGCAGTGTAACCCATCTTCAAAATCCAGACTTACAGCAATGGTATCAATTGTATGGGCTTAATTTCCAATCTGATGGCATTTTTGCTAATACAGTAGTAGAGAGTTGTATAGAAAGAGGATATGGACATTATATCAGGCATCAAAATCAGTTATATCACAAACGGGTGGGTGTATCACCCTTGCATCTACAGGACATTCCTGTACAAAGTCATCAACTCACGTACTACATGCCAAGAATTTGACTAATCAGAGAGTTTGAGCCTCTGAGAATCAAACATCCAGAGATTTCAAATCACAAGAAACTAATGTATTCCTTATGGTTACATAAAGCGCCTGAAAAGTTTGGGAACTGTGGATTACAGAATCGTCACCGAGGGACTGCAAAATGTCGTGAGAACTGAACACTAACATCCTAGAGCTTATCAACAGGAAGTTACTTCTGACAATTTAATACTCAACATGTTCTGACCTGTTAAATGATATTCTTATCACACATTTAAAAATGATACATTTCTAGCTAAAAATAGGTAACTATTGATGTACAGTAGCTGGTCACATTATCAAGTATGTTGGAGGTGTTGATTAGTACACATGCAGCTGCTAAGTCGGTGGAAAGTTTATCCGATAATTGTGTGAGAAAACATGTCCGATATGCTGCTAGTAGCATATTGGTATATATAGATAAATATTTGGCCATACAGTTTTACAGTAGGTCTCACCAAAACACAATTCAAGTTATTCAGAAAGATATCCAAAATGTTTTAATTTTTGGAAAATAAATTAGTTTCACTGACTAGTCTAAAATAGTGAGAATGGTCAGGGAAAGGGGAGGAGGAAGAGGAAAGATGGATGGGGAGGGAAGGGGAGGGGGGATTTGGGGTGGGAGAGATGGAGGTCATGTCTGATCACCAACTGCACATTACCATTTGTGACAATTAACCAATGTTTAGGTAATATGTGAATGAATAGTCAGGTAGCAGCAGACATCAGTAATAGAGTAAAGAAATCTTATTACATCTGGATGTTATCACAGATTGAACGTTCCTTCACACACAAGGCTGAAGTCTTGAGCAAGTCTAAATATGACATCATCAAACCACTTTATTTCCTGTTTTCTTTTGTAGATATATAAAAAAGGTTAGTTTCTGTACTAGTACTGGAAATGGTTTTGTTACTGCTGAATCTAAAATTAATATTAACGTGACCTAACAATAGCATTGGTTTCAGTATCAAAAATGTTACTAAAATATGACGAAGAAAAGAGTAGCAGGGTTAAGATCCTTGTGGGAAGGGGGTTGGAGCACTACAGTATGACTTAACAGATTCACAAAATGACAGTTCACAGACACAAAATTTTAAACTATAACTTAGCTCCCAAACAATGCAGGAGTTTTCTTAGCTGTTTGGGGGTGGGAGGTAGAGGGGGGGAGGGAGGGAGATTTGGTTAACCCAAAGAATGCTATCATATAGCTTTAATTTCCATATTTTGTTGGTGAGTAAGAACTTCTGAGTGGAAAAATTGGGATTTTCCCTGCCAGCATAACGTATTTACAATGACTGGTTTAAAGCAGGAGGGAAAGGAATCCTAATATAATACATTGCTGCTATGAGTTGATCAATTTACTAAAATGAGTTTTTAATATCTTCAATTATCAAAACAGGCAAGATTTCCTAGTCATATGAAACCAACAAATGGCTTCAAATATGTTAATCTTTATTCAAACCACAAACATGCTTTTTAAAAGCTATCTTTATTTGTTTCTGTTTCATATCCTGCGAGAATTCTTGATATCTATCTGATGATGAATTAAGAAACATCATGAGATTTTTGACCTCTCCCATTACAATGAATTGTTAGCCTTCCAAAAACATTTGTCTGAAACTACTTGCTACCTTTGTCTATAAATATACCAAACAGAGCAATAACAAGTCAACAGATGATTGCTTGAGATCTTAAATTTCTTTTCAGGAAATTTTCAAAGACAAATCATGGGAAGCTAACAAAACTTTGATCTCTTCGGAAAATAGTATGTCAGATGCTACGGTTCCCATGGTAACAAAACGATTCAAAAATAGATCTTTGCAGGTAGGGGAGCTAAAAATCTGGAAACTTAACGAAACCCTATTAAAATGTGAACTTTATAAGTGCATTTTACAGCAACCCACTATGTGAAGAAACTGAGACAGCAACTGGTATTTTAGTTTTTGACCTTCTGCTTCTCAAGAACAATTAGTGTCACAACTCACAACTCAGAGCAGCTTAAAATGGGTAGAATTGAGGAAACTTAAGGTTAGACAGATGAAAGAGGGGCATAGTCTAAATATCCTGGTGAAATTTGCATTTAATTCCTACAAACCGTTTTCTGGAAATCAACGTTCGCAGTTGATACGATTTGCAGCCGAAGTGAACTTGAAGCAAACAGAAATTGAAAAAAAAAAAATTTTTGTTTTACTATTTGCAGACAAATCACCTTTTCTAAGAAACCACTACTAGGGCACAGAACGTTTGATAATAGTGAATGAGGGTAGTGAACTTCCAATTATTTGCTAAAATACAAAGCAAACTTCAAAGTGAATTAAGTTCTCCAGTGAAGGACTTAATATGAAATACAAATTACGAATAGCATAAAAGGATCGCTGATAAAGATACATGTCCTTGTTTTCTATGCCAACTGTAAACCAGTCAGACGCAGAGTAAAATCCAAAGGGTCAGCCAAGGACAGGGACATTTATTGTTTGGACAGTTACAGTATGTCTGGACCCCTCCAAGGTTGTTGGGTGTGACCTCATGAATGGGCAGTGGTCAGGATTCGGGCGACAAACCCCAAAGAATTAACTTCAGCGTGCATATACATGTACCCTGAAATCATTTAAACTGCATGATGGCGAGTAAAATACAATTTGATCTCCAAAAGTCACAGAAGCATCGTAAAAATATCAAAACCATGTTTCGCACTCCATTTTACCCTAGAAGTAAACAGAAGCGCCACGATCATAACAATAATACTGTGCATTGGTTAAAAGCTTGCAGGTTTGCAGGAGAAAGAGCAAAAACTAAATAAATAAAAACCAACCCAAACCAAAAGGAATATAAATAAAGTAGAGCTTACAAGGTCCGAGGTACCTACCACAGAATTCATGTACCCATGCAGATATATGATATGTCGTCCACCAGACGGAGTAGGAACGAAGCATGCAAAGAAGCATGGACCAAAACATAATATAACAGCAGATGAGGAAAGAGAGGGAAGGAAGAGAAACAATTAGTGATGATGCAGCAAACTACAATAGCAGTGATCTGCATATATATGCAAATGAGTAATGAATATGTATCAAATATGCAAACATGCCTAGACAACTATGTCTATACTGCACCCAGGTTGGGACAATTCTTTCTATACTGTACTGTTATGTCCCGCTTCAGAGCACTCGTATTGTCAGTACGAGCAGTATGAATATCATGTTTCTAACAGATCAAGGTTAGGAACTGTTTGTACTGTCAATACCAGTGCTTTGAGAGCATGATATTGGAGTACAGTTTAGAGAGGTATTAGCACTAGGAAATTGTCCCAACTGGCTGATCTATAAAACACATGTAACGTGAATATTCATCTAATGTCGTGATAACTTTCTGTCGTTAAGGCTGCCCGACGTAAAGTTATATTGAGACATCATGCAACATGTGCCACATTATATAATACAAACACAGAGCACTGGGGTACATTGCTACAACATAGTAACTGGTACTATGTAAATTCCTGAAGAGGAAAAACGTAAGTTTTTTTGGGGGGAGGGGGGAATACAATAACATAAACAAAATTAAGGAAAGAGAGGACACCAATATCGATATTGAAGGAAACAAATATCTTGCCTTAAATTCAGTTATTCCTGCTACCCCCACTAAGAGGATAGTAATGTACTTCAAACACTATTCCAATCGAAATGGTTGCAAATTGAGATACAATGGAGAAAAGTTGGATGTTAATCTAGCTTTTTTTTTAAATTCTCGTTACGAAAGTGTTGACAATTTTTTGATCCGATTCAACACAAGGATAAACAACATTAAACAACACTTATTTCGTGATTGTAATTTCTAGTAGAATGTAGATCATAGGAGAGGAACACTTCCATTTTTCACACTCAGTACATCTGTCAAATTAATTTCAGAAACTGGCAATTATTTGAACCATCTTTTTTATTTCATGAAATTTGTTGCAACTTTGGGGGTTCACTGTGAAATATTCAGCTGTAAGAAGAATTATGCAGCAAGGTTTAGAGGCAGCCTGCAGCTTGGATACACACAATAGCAGTGAGGATTATTTTAGCAAAGAATTGAATCATTTATACAACTAAATATTCTTTTTTAAAAGAAGCTGTTTATGAGAATGTTCTTTCTGGCCAGGTGATACACACATCATCTACATACCCTACCATATTTAAAATATAAAATAACACTTAGATTATTACTCCTAATTTTATTGCATTTGGTGAGCGATTCTTGAACCTCATATCCAACACTATATCCTCAAGGGTATCAGCGATTTTCCACCTTCACTAATTAACTTAATGAATTCATTAATTTGGAACGACTTTAGTCACACCCATAAACACTGAAGGCATATAGCTGAATGACTTATTGGCTCAACCCACAGTTTCATATTTGCATGTAGTCCGTTGGTAACATGAAACAAGACTTTTGAGTTTCCAAACTTACTATGAAATTGAATCTAACCTACATTTGTGGATCACATCAAACCTCACACAATTATATTTTGAAAAATCTATTATTTTCATGCTTCCTGGGAGAGAATTTCTTTCTGTTATGCTTATGTATCTTTTTCTTTGTTTTTCATTTTCTATTCCCCCCCCCCCCACACCTTTGTTGAGTTCACATCCTCTGCCCCATAATTGAAACAGACCAAGTGAATTATCAAATTCATGAGAAACTGATTCAAAGTTGTTTTTTTTCATTTGACAGTCTTCACTGTAATTATATATTATTCTCCTACTCACTGCTTGGATGGGAACAAATTCAGACCCTGGCCAAGAGAAAATTTATTGGATATCTTGGGAAGCAGAAACTTAAGGAAAATAATGTGTTTTAGGGATGAAAATTAGCAGGATCAAGAGCTGGGTGAGGGAAGGCAGAAACATTTGTAAAGAGGGGATGGCTCTGATATTTTTGGTTGCAAGGTTTAACAGAAGTGTGCAATTTCAGCAGGAGGGATCGATTGGGAGATTGGGGCAATCAAGCCAAGGGCTAAATTACCAGCATTGAAAACAAATTTAAAACTGCCTTTAAAGTACAATTTTCTTGTTTTTCCCGTTTTTTCCCTTTGCCTTCTTTCAGTATTATTTTCTTTAAAAGTAACTTATTGTTGAAAGTAACTTGAATTTATATTGTTCGCAACAATTTGAAACATATATAAGATTTGAAATCAAGTTATTTGAACATCTACACAAGACCACATGCATGTAATGTCTTCTTAACTGCTCCTAGGTCACTTGAATGAGTAAATATATAGCTCTGTATTATAAAAATTATCAAAACCACTACTTTGGATAATTATAATGAACAAAGCTACTTATAGATTTCTCTTCTTTATCATTTATCCTAATGTAGCATCTGCCTATAAGTCTACAACTACTATAGAAGGCTGTTACTCTTTGTGTTGCAACCTTTGACCCTGCCCTACCCTACTCATCACCAACCTCTTCCTCTTTCAATATCTCTGTACCCAACTGAAGTCCAAGATGCTGATAAACTAGTATATCCAACCAAAGATTAATATTTCTTCCTTGATATAATCCTTAATTGTAAAATAAATGTATATGTGGCACACAACTACGGTAGGGGGAGGGGGGGGAGGGGCCAAAACCTAACTGTACAGTTAATAGCAATGTACTATAATGAGTGGCCAAATATATATGGTGTTACATTAGGTGGTATATGGTGTTATGGGTATGTAAGTTAACATAGAGTGCGCAGAAAGAAACCATTATAATATTTAGTAGATGTGTACAAACCGCAGCCAAGAACCATGGACCATATATATGTGTGAGTTAAGAAGTGCTGTTAGCCTGTTAGTAATGACATGTTCATGTATGTAAGTAAGACATATGCAATGGCAATGTTAATCATATTCATGTACGTATATAATCCACCTGCAATTTCACACTTGATAATGAAACATACTCTATATATCGTACATAATACATATATTATGATATTATGCATGCAATGCGTAGTACACTTTATGGTGCCAAGAAGATTGTAAAACAAGGAAAGATAGAAATCTTAACATGATATTAAAACTATTAGCATCAGACATCAACTTCTTTATGGTTCTATTAATTAATTTATAATTTATAAAAGACCATAAAACCTAATGCAAATCCCAGTTAGACCAAATGATAACAAATCTGAACCATGCAGACTCCATATGTACAGTATCTGCTTTCCAACATCTAGAAACTGATGTGAGAGAGACTTTCTGGAACAGATTAATTTAAAGTTTTGCATAATTCTGCATTTTTGTCTTTTCCTTTATTTTACAAACTGAATTATTGTCATATTTTTATCATAGATGAGAATTGTACGTAATCCTCTGGATATGAAGTCTACTAATTAAATTCAATTAAGCTCAACAGACAGTCAGCATAAATTATGTTATTCTCATTCAATTAAAACTACAGTACAGTTAAATTTGCATCATAATAGCTACTGCAGACTCATGTATAGAAAACTGTCATGAATATTGTCACGCGATTATTAATTTTGGTAGCGACAGTTGTTTCTCTACTATTTGCGTGTCTTGTATGTAAGTTGCATTTTTTCATCAATTGTGTCGATAAAGTCATGTGACATGTTTACATCATCAGTCTTGGAGAAATTTATCCAGTATTGCATCAAAAAATGCCATGCGAAAAAATGACTATACAATTAAGTGCAAAGTTTTTTGCTTTGTTTTTGCTTTCTTTTGTTTTTAAATTCAGATTGGCTCCCTCATTAATTAAAATACATTACAATTAGTCAATTACCCTAAACTGACTGGTCATATGCAATACCAGAGTACCCCCCCCCCCAAGAAAAAGAGACTTAAAATCTCTGCATTTCTGAAAAAGATTAATTATATTAATATAATCATCTAAGCCTATACAACATTAACTTACAGTTGATCACCACATGGATGGATGTATTTGGAATTTATTCCACCAACAGCTGCGTAAACATGACTGTTTCAATACATAACATGTACGCATGATACACACATTCTGTACACTATTGTACTGTACATTGTACATACAATTAAAGCTTCCACTATAATGTACATATTCACACAGAAAGCAGTCATGTCCGACACAAAATTTTTAACAGACGGAAAAAACATGCATGTACTTTGTTGTTTTGCCTTTTCTGTTTTTAGGAAATAACCTTTAAATCACTAAAGCTGTTAAAGTAATTAAGGAAAGGTCAAATGTTAGACCGTTATGTACAGTAATGCCATGTACAATTCTGTTCAGATCGAAGCATATTTGAAGCACAATTAACAATATAACAAACGCATACATATATATGTACAGGTTTCATGCATGAACGGCCTGCACTATGCCGGTATGACCATCAATAACGTGTACGAAATGTTTTGATATTTATTCATCTACAAAATTCTTTCTATGAACTATTCCATTTCTATACTGTATATGTACATTAAATATGTAAACTGCTTTCATATTCTCTGCAAATTGTCTCCACTTATTTATGTACTTGGTAATTAACAAGGTATCTCTTCAAAGTGGTTTAATGTTCAAACTGTAAATCCTTGTAGGGCTATAATGGTTGTTTCAAGGACATATTGCATTTCTGAATCCATTAAATGTCTGAAAACTCAAGTACACGAGAAGCGGGCGTCGACCTACAGTACTGTGGAAGTGGGTCGAATAATGTGGCTTTGCTTTAGACGATACATGTGTGTGTGGGTGCGTGTGTGGGTGGGTGTGTGCGTGTGTGTATCAGTATATACACGAGACGAACGAGACGAAAAGTGTTTAGATGTGGGTGGGTTTACGGAGATCACAGTGCATGTAATGGGAATCAGATAGGGCAATTATTAAAGTAAGTATTCAACTTTTAAAGCTGCCTGCTGCATACAATACAATTTACTAAGCCATGTGATAGCATTTTAATTGTCAAAATGAGCACTGCCAATCAAGTAATACTTTATGTTCAGAATTTGTCAGTTGTCATCTCTGAAATTTCTGAGTTTGACTTAACTTCTTCGACACTTTGAGCAAGTTTAGTCAGCCTAACATCTGCTCTATTCACGACATTAAGGCATGGATGCAATTCAGCTATAAGTACCATAACTCATGGTTGGTACTAAAACTTCTACGCTCACGTCTCAACCTTCTATCTAGACGAAGACTCCTTCCCATTTCAACACTTAAATGAAGATCCCCTAACCAGGCTATCACTTTACATCCCACATTGATCAAGAAACCAGTCACCTCAACAGACTTAATACATATCCTTCACAGAGAATAACCAAAATTGTTGTGATCATCTTACTATAACTGAAAACTTGAGCAGAATGAGACCTACTTCTGTTCATTTGCAATTTCTCTCTCACTCCCCCCCCCCCGGTTCTTTCCCATCCCCCTTCATTTTGAACAATTTCTCCTTGTTAATTCCAGAAGAATAATTCTTTTGAGTAGCTGAAATATTCGCAAGACCTCAAAAAGAGAAGGTGGTCATATTAAAACCGGTATCGGCGGTTATGAATTTTGATGGACCGATCAAAAATGCAAATTCTGATAAATTATTCACCTCGAGCTTCATGACACGACTGATTTATTTTTCATCAATAACCAACTACCATGGGAAAAGTTTATACGTCAATTTCCTTTCAACGACGCGAGATCAGTTTTTTGTCATGGAGACTTCTCAAGTCTTGGGAATGACATTTTTTTTTACACGGTCGTTGGCTGTTGTATGATTATATTCCTCCAAAGAAGCCATTCATTGGTCAACGTTTATACAGGTTCATTTCATGCATGCTTTGGGTGAAGTGTTAAGCTTTCGTTCTTGAATTTCCAGCAATTTTTGCAAAACAAATACCAATTATATTGATTCAAATGTGATTGCTTTTTTTTCACTCTCTCCCTCTAACTTTCTTCTTGTATTAATTTTTTTTATTTCAGTTATATTTATTTAAATAATATCTGGTTCAGTTCAGCTGCAATTTTTCTTTCCTTGTTTGCCCCTTGATTGTGTCTAAAATATTAGATAAATTCGTCCCCTGAAAAACTTGCGACTATCGTCTATGCGAATAAAAATCATTACATGTGAAATAATGAAACTGCTGAAAATTCCTTCAAACTTAATAATTTAGAATTAGTTATCCAACTTCACCAAAGTGTGTCGACAGTTTATGCATACATTAGTGACATGTAAATTATTTTTTGGAATATTTACATAAGTGTGCAGTTATATACTCTTTACATACATATATTCGCTGAGTGATTAAAAAGACACCAAACGTGATATAATTTAAATGTTTACAGATAAATGAGGTATGATGCCACATTAAAGTCAATAATTTGATCTCTGAAACCACAGTAAAATGTCGAGAAAACTTTGCTAAATTCCTATGTAAATATACATAAGTTTGCTCCAATGCAGAGCACTTCTTGTACCCAGTAGTGCAAACAGGATAGTCCAGAGAGAGATTTTAGTTTTGATTAATGAAAGAACATCATCCTTGTGAAATTTGCATCCGTTACCTATAATCTACGTGTTGAGATATTGATAAACTGAAAGTGTCACAGTTTGATCCGAGAGTCAACTTGAAGCAAACAGGTGTGATGTCATAGTTGCATCATGTACACTGAGAGCAAAATGTTTTGTTTTTCTTTGTATTACCCTCTATTGTTTTAGAGACCTCGGATCCCCATAAGGTTCCAACTTGCGAGGATGAGAATTTATCAATACACCTAAGACTGTAGTGTGTTCATAAGTGAATGCATACATGTACCAATTTTGAAGAAGAATAAACATTGGATGCACATTTTAGAGCAATAAAACAAATTTGTAAGTGTACATATATTTATGACACCTCATGTTGCTTGCTTCAAGTTTACTTCTGGTTTAAAAAACATGTCAACTTCGAATGTAACGTCATCTCGAAATTGATACATAGTCGGAAAGGAATGCAGATTTTCACCAGGATGCCCAGTATGTTTTTCTTTCATCAGCCAAATATGTTTTCCCCCTCTGGACATTCCTCTTAAAGTATAATTTGCACTTATCTAATGATACTTCATGAATCTCAAAATAACAAGTAAAACAATGTAAACACTAAATGACATTAATCCTGCTCATATATTTCATATGTAGAAAAACAAATCGTACGTTTTATTTCAACCAGAAGGAGATTCTCACACAGCTGATCAATACAGACAACTTTAGAGTAGAAAAAAAAAACATTTCTGTAGCCGAGGGAACGCAAACTCACCTGAGGGAAGAATATTTCATAATCATATTGGGCCTTCCCTTGATTTTCCAACAGACTGGAAGCCTTGACGCTATAAAGAGTGACCTCATCTTCGTGATACTCTTTCAGCTTATCTCGGATTGACTTGAGGTTGGTGCAGGCCCTATGGTAAACCGTGTAGACACATTGGGGGCGAGACGCTGGGTTAAAAAGTTCCCTCTGGCATTCTGATTGGGTCTTGAAATGATCGGAGAAGACTTTGAAAGAATCAAGGTTGGACACAGCTGAAACATTTGAAGAAAGAAAAAAAATGTGTTATAAAGAATGTATTTTTTTTTGTTTTACTCTCAAAAGTACATCTTTACATCAAACCATTTAGAGATCTCACGTGTTTTTTTAAGTAAAATGTGTAATTAAGAATGAATTAATATATACTTTTTAACTGAATAAGTATATGACAAGAACTTCTAATTGACTAGTAATTTAAGGGCACCAATGGCACAAACAAAAGGGCATTAATTGGGGAGGGGGCATTTTAATTGGGCAATCAGTATAGAGTTATTTTGTAGAATTATTTTGTTAGGGACAGCAGAATTTTCTGTATAAATGAATGGTGCTGCATCATAAGTTGTGGGTTGCAACTATGTTGCCTATATCTATTTGTATAGATACTGTGCACTTAATACACACACACACCATGGGAGTGTTGTAAGTATGGGACTTGTTTATCTCTGTTACACATGTGAAGGTGACAGGATTGGTAATTGAGCCACCACTTGGGGGGGGGGGGGGTAGGGCACAGACCTGTAATCAAATCACCTCCACCATTTCACTTCTTTGGAAATGAAGAGCTGACAAACAATACCTGAGCAGTTAACCTTGAAAGGAGTCCAAGTTTTTGTCACTTTACAAGGTCTATTGTTATCCACTCTGTTTCCATTTGAGTATTCTTATCAGGGAACTTCTGATATGAAACTTGACAATTACCTTCAGCTTCAAGCTATTAGAGATGACGAAATAACCAAACCAGGACTCACTCTAACAGTAATTAACTCACACCATGGAGCTATAGCTCCATGCTCACACCATGGAGTTAGGACAGGGAGTTGTTATTGAAGTTCTAACTCCATGCTCACACTATTATTGACTCACTGCTTTGCATGTAAATGTTAATGTCACAGTAAGGCATTTAAAGTTACTATGTGTCCGGAAGGCAGATATATAATTCCCCCTACAAGAACAAATGCACACATTTATTTTCTGGCATTTACACTTTGAAATATGAGCCTTTCCTAGTATATGAATATTTTGCAACAAAAACAAATCAAAAATATTAAAGTGTATAGGTAATTTGGTGGCATAAAACTCAACAACATGAGAATACTGTACACTTGCAGGCCACCATTGTATACTTACTACATATTGTACAGATACTGTGAATATTAAAACTAAGTTTTCTGGAGCAATTTTCCTAGCTTTCCATCACCCATAGATATAACAAGAGGTAGTAATTTGTTAGACCCCAGCTACTGCATGGTGATGCATATATTTACATCTGTAATGTGATCATAGTAAACATGTTTGAAAGCATACATGTATGAGCATTCATCTACTGTAGAAGGTTTACTATGAAGCCTACACACTAAATAATGAGGTCCAAATGTTAGGCTACACCTAGATAATAGGCCTAACACATGGTAACTCCTGCTGATGTACAGTATATATGGTAAACACCTATCATTAAATTGCAACTCTACAGTAGTAGAAAAATTCCAAATAACATGAGAGTACACATCCAAAACCGATCACTCTGGACAAAATTGTTCTTTTCTCTAAAAAGAGACCTATTATGAAGTAAAGTCATGACAATAAGAAACTTTGCTCAAATATGGATTTTCCTCACTTTCTTCCAGACTTAAACTTAAAGTTTAAAGACTTAATTTTGAGACTCAGAAAAATAGGTATTTTGTTTTCAATACTTTCCCCCTATTTACCCCCTATTTATCCCCTTCTTTTCAAAACCACATGTGATGCAGACATTCATGTCTCTCTCAAGAAAGTCACCAGGTCAGTCTAGACATAGTCGAGAGAATGCAGTAGTTAGGATGAGAGCGGTACGTGAGGAGGCAAACTAGATTGTCTTGTACACCGATACCACCTCTACAGCCATCCCTAGTTGCTCAGATCCACCAGCACACGATTTAAAAAAGTCCTAACTACTTGATGAATGGGTTACAAGCGAGGAGCGAAGTAAATGAAGTACGTTATTAAATATTAACCCCCCAGTGCAATGCCTATTAGTGATTAGATTGGTTCTTTACGGTGAGTGCCAAAATACTTAAACAATCTTCCTCCCAAAGTCAAGTGACCATTGGTCACCCGGAGGTTTGCTTCCCTGGCACTGCCAGCTAATTGCAATTGATTAAAATTGCCGCAAAATTCATTTCACCCACAGAAGGGCAGTTTGGCAAATTTTTTATGTCCAAACAAACTCCTCATGGATGGCCATTTCTTTTTGGACAATTGAGACAGTGACGCTACAACACTCTAGTACAACAGTACGTGGAGATCGAGAGAAAGGAACTTTGATTGCTAAGTAGCAGATCAAATAAAATAGGAAGGCCATTTAAAACCCTTTCAAGATGTTGACTCATCTAGTCATTTGTTTACTCTTGTCATTTGATGGCATGGATAATTTCAGAAAGAATGGAGAGCAAACTGTAGGATGACAAGATTTGACTTAAATACATATAAATGTATGTCATATAGTTAACACTAGGCCTAGTGCCTGTATATATTCAGGTCATGTGTAGTGATGAAGGGACAAAGACGTGACTTAAATATAAATGTATGTCATATAGTTAACACTACAGTAGGCCTAGTGCCTGTATATACAGGTAATGTGTAATGATGAAGGACAAGACGTGACTTAAAAACACTATATGTTAACACTAGGCCTAGTGCCTGTGTATATACAGGTCATGCGTAGTGATTAAGGGACAAAGACGTGACTTAAATACATATAAATGTGTACATCATATAGTTAACACTAGGCCTAGTGCCCGTATATACAGGTCATGTGTAGTGATTAAGGGACAAGACTTGACTTAAATACACATATAACATATAGTTAACACTAGGCCTAAAGCCTGTATATACAGGTTATGTGTAGTGATGAAGGGACAACGACTTGACTTAAATACATATAAATGTATATCATATACAGTAGTTAACACTAGGCCTAGGGCCTGTATATACAGGTCATGTGTAGTGATTAAGGGACAACAACTTGACTTAAATACACATATAACATATAGTTAACACTAGGCCTGGTGCCTGTATATATACAGGTCATGTGTAGTGATTAAGGAACAACAAAGGCTCATCAGGTAGGACTATGATGTATTCTGATAGAAATGGTCATGAGCTAAATGATATGCCCAAGTTTTATGGTAAGCACTTTGGGTTTCCATAAATGCCATATCCTATCAAACCCTCCTTATAATTTTAAATCCTCAGTTTGTGACAGTTTGACCAAACTAGTACTGATTGTTGCTCAAAACATGAGTACAACTGATCAAATTTACTGACATGATATCTTCTGAGACTTTTCTCACCAAATCAAAAAAATACTTCATAATTCAATTATTAAAGATTCCATTTTCGATTCTGAAAATTTTGTCT
>JAIPMN010010925.1:0-10688 GCA_020650975.1 Apostichopus californicus
ACACACTTCTCCCACCATATCAAGTATATTTTCAGGTGATTTATACCAGAAGATATAGTTTTGGGGTGTTTTAAGGCTTAGGTGTCCGAAATTCGAAGTGTCCATGCTAATACCATGGCCCATATGACAAAGTTGCTACATTTATTAGTTCTAAGTAACGTTACAGTTATGCTATGGCTGTATACGTATGACCCATAAATTACTAATCTTAGCCTTAGCTAACTGTGAGACTTAGCCTATAAAATTTTGTAAACTTATTAGTAAGCCTAGGCCAAAGTTAGGCTAGCGGCCTAGGCTAGTAACAATTATCAGTTAGGCTTAAGTTTTAGGGTGTATCATTAGGCTATGTCAGAGACGTAACGAATGCACAGGCTAGACATACTTCATACGGAGTCATGATATTTGCAAGTACCATGCGGTCTTGGGCAAAACGTTTCCTTTCAGTACAATCTAAATTCGGTCAGTTCTGTTTATGTTGGGTAGCCTAATCCAACCTTATTTACTAACGTTAGGCGTAGGCTGTCTGTGAGCTACTTTCACGGTTCAGTCGACATTTGCGATAAATATATCATCTATTATTTTCATATCCATTATGTACTACACAAATTATAAAGGTTGACCTAGAAGATTAATTGGTGTCGCAAATATTACTTAGTATTCCTAACAAATTGCGAGGTAGGGCCATTTCATCCACAGCTTTCTTTGAACTACGTTTGTAATCCAGCGTTATTGACCGCCACAATTCCTATGTATCACACGGTTAGCACCAAACTACGGCCTAACCAATATAATATGTATTCAACGGTATGCTAAGCCTAACGTTACGCAAACCTGTAAAGAAAATCAAATTGTTTTCTCAGATACCAAGGCGCCCAGAACGGGAAACTCCCTCTACTGAGCGCTATCTAATCTTACGCCACCATTTTCGGTGATTGTTATTGAACGAGAGATAGAGAGGTGGAGGTCGAAGCTGGATTGGGGATAAGACGTGCAATGTTTGACGACTTTACATGTAAATTTTCGAAAAAGGAACAAAATAAAAGTACAAAGGTGGAGTCAAGTTGTTAGTTTCATCTGAATGTCAGGCAGGGCTCTGCAGTTGAAATGAATTAACTTCCCCTCCACAACAACTATATCCATTCAGAAGATCCATTTCATTCAATCATGCATCTTTACCTCAGTCTAAATTTACAGAAAATGTATAAATATGGTGAAAAAATTATAACAATAAGAACACCACAAAGTGCGAAGCCCCTAAACTATTAGGTTTGTCGGGTCAAGTAACAAAGGTGTAAACAAGTGAATCTAATACCAGCCCACTTCAAAATCTTGCACCAGTATCTATATTACATTTTCAAAATGCCCAAATTGAAAATTCATCAGGGTGAGACTAGTGATTACAAGCAGCTAGAAAAGGAATACAAGACAAGTGCAAATCACTACAAGTTTGTTAAGTTGGAGTCTTTGGTAGAGAGGGTTTACAGGAATCCCAGAATATTGTATTCCTCTGTCCTCGACACAAAGAAGATGGCGTCTGTTGTAGATAGTGTTCAAACGATTATGCTTCAGCAGAAAATACCGATTACCGATTATTTTTTTCATAATCGGGCCGATTCCGATTTTTTGAAATAGAGAAAATATCCCGTTTATATGAAATCGGCAATAAAGTATGTGAAAGAACAATTATTGTTGTGATTTTCCTTTTCGACGTAATTTTTACCGATTCCGATTATGTTCCGATTATGCAATAATCGGGCAGATTCCGATTCAGTTAATCGTTTGAACACTAGTTGTAGACCCACCCATTCCACCAGCGAAAAAGAACTTCTGATGCAGGTGCACTGGAGCAAAATACAAAATTGGGAGACATCTTACAACATTCAAAACAATGTTTGCCATTGGGTGGGTGGGGGGAGGGAAGGGCAGACCCTGATTATCTGGAGGAGGGTGCTAAAGAAGTATATGTAGGCCTATACCCTTCTGCTGCTAAAATTGTTGCTAAAACAAAGTCCCATGTCCTTTCTCCATCCCCTCATTACCTAGTTTGATATCTTAAACCTTTGCGGAACTTTCCAGCAGTGCTCTTGGCACATTTCAAGACAGAGAGTGAGAAAAAAAGACATTCCAAGACAAGATGTGAATACCAAAATTTATTTGTATCTGCATTGCATAAAGACAATCACCCTGCAGATGTAACCAAAAATTTACAAAAGAAAAACACAAAAGTGAGGAAAGATTTTCTGATACATGTTTTTTTCTTCTTTTTTTCTCTCCTAGTCTGCTCATCCTGATCACTTTCCTCCTATTTGATGTCATGATTCAATCCTTCAATTGCATTTCATAAATTTATGTACAATATATATACAGAAATTACAGTATAAGAAAGATTATACTGTTTATTCAATACACTATAACAATTTAAAAAGAAAGAAACAAGAAGAACCACTCATCTCAAAAAAACAAAAACAAAAAAACAGTTTCCTGATGAGCCTCTGAGAATACTGTCTTATTTTTTATTCTTTCTCTCCAAACGAGACGGAGAGAAGACCTGAAAACTTGTTCAAGCAAAATGCTTTACAGACTTGAGGATGGGATTGCCACCCTCTCATGTGCTATAATCCACCATCATGGCATCTTTCACCTCTTGCCTATCCCTCCTCTCCACCCCACCCTCTCCACCCCACCCCACCCCCACCCCAGTTTGCACTTTTATCTGACCAAAACAGTTGCAAAACTTCCCTGGCAGTGGCAATTCTTGTAAATGAAGTATTTCAACTTTTGATTTAATCACTTGGATGCTGAATAAGTTGAGAATATTTTCAATCTTTTTACACTCAGCTATGTTGCAAGTAACCACAGTATAGATACCAAAATGGACTTGTTTAAATGAACAGTGTTTATAGTCTGCCCCTTGTCTCTTTCAAATAAATTAGAGTAGTGACTTCAACCTCCATTGTGAGATATACCTCTGTTGGTTAAGTTAAATTTAGGCAGCACAAATCGAGTCTCAAGCAGTTTTCTCGATAACAAACTATTCCAAACCTGCCATCATCTCCTCCCCACCCCTTCCTCCCCCCCCCCCACAATCCCAGCCCATCCTCTCCCAACAACAACTCACAGAGTTGATAAAAACAAGGAAAATGTCAAGCATCTAGATCAAAGCTGCACCATTTAAAAGTAGAAATTACATCAATTTCAGTAAAATAAGATGTTGTACGTGACCAAACAAATATTAGATTAAATAAAAGGAACATGGTTTTTCCAATAGTCTATGTTTGCAAGATTCTTCAGCTTGCATTTCTTTCGAGTATTATCAAGTGAACAAAATGTGAAGCAGCTGCATTTGGACTTCACACCAAAGATATCTGAATATATCAAAGGACTTTGAATGCCTATAAGTGTCCTACTTATGGATATGACATTAAGTTTGACGTTACACAGCCGATCAATCCTGTGGGTCAACGAGTTCAGAGTATTTCTACCACCGGTTTACAACGACAGAAATTTCAATTCATGTACCACACAAATGACCTTCCTTACAAAAAAGTGAACCCCCTTTCAAATGTAAAGAAAAAACAAACAAATACACAGTTACACAAAAGGGAAGCAACTTTTTTGACAGCAACTTCTTGACTACTTTTGTTTTCCACCCAATAAATTCCAGATCGCTAGATAGACTTGTCCAGTGACATTTCCAAATAACAAAGACACAGCCAACAAATGAGAATAATTTATGATTTTCATTTTTGCATGTGACTAATTAAGCTCAATATTTCAATGTATCTGCTATGGATTAAATTATTGGGATCACAAGTTGTTTACTTTAAAATTGAAAAGAACTTTACAGAAAACACATACGAAATACAAAAAAAATTAGAAAAAGACAGGCTCGAGTTACTGTGTGACCAATGCACAACGAATAGGAAAATACTACATTCTTAATTTTCAAAGGAATCTTCTCTTTTCACCCCCTCCTACCACCACATCCCCCTCCACCACCCCCCCCCCCCCAAAAAAAAATACATTGATAAGCCCAGATCAATGCCACCGTTTAATCACTCCTGGTATAATTTCATACAGCTGTTAATGAGCCAAATAATGTGGTGATAGGGTAGCTGTTACATATGGTACTATTATTTGGGTGTTTAATATTGATTGCACAACAGACCGATTCAAGATACACCTGTGCTGCACTATGTGGAGCCATTCCGTAAAATATACCAGATCTATGGTTACATTTGATGTTTATTGAGCCGGGATCCTTTGGTGTTTTTTTCCGTGACAAGCAAGCTATAACACCCCTTCTTTCAGTTACCAGCATCATTTAATCTTAACTGATTGCTTAATTAATTAATTCATGAATTCTTAATCAAGTTAGTAAACTAATAATACTGATCATTAATAATTACCATCCTCGTTGTTGTCGACAGCAGGTTATATTCCTGGTCCCAACAACGCCTTCTCCTCAAGATCCCTTTCGTACGGATCTCGCAACTCTCCCACGTATCTATTTACAAAACCTGAGGTAGATTTATCTCATTTACAGAATAATAGCACATCCTCCACAATATGAATCTGGTCACTTCATTGCCAAATGCCAATATTGAGAATTCTATAGGACTATGTACACAATATCTTTCAAGTCAGTACATTAGTCTCCTAACACAAGTCTCAGCTCTCTGAATATAAAAAGCTATTTCTTTTCAAAGGAGAGAAAACTTACTGAATTTACTGTTACCAGAGAGAGAGAAAAACCCGCTTGATTATAATCTCACCGACTAACCGATCCAGCACTGACTTGATGTGGCCGATATTTCAAATGATGTGAGAAACTACAAATTTTGTCAGCAATCAAAGTACTCCTACCGTGATAACATTTTTTTTCCATATATGGAAGATTGCAGTGTCCTTGGCATCGGTGATAACGTAACAAAACATTCTGCTATCGAAAAAATTCATCAAAAGTGGTTTCTGCAAGAAACAATTATATAAACAGAGCAGCATCTTTGTAATTATATACAGTTACCCGAAGAAGAAATATAAATTTCCAAATTTCAAGTCGACGAAGAACGGTTCAATATAAATTTGACATTTGCACAGTATCTTCCTTCTGTCGAATAACATCTTTGTATATTGTGGAGATATGCCGATGTTCGCTGCGATTTCGACTGATGTACGACCGAAAGGATCAATGCCCATAATCTAACAGAGTTTAAAGGAGCATACTGCATTTTTTTTGTAAGTCATTGACTCCCAAGGGCTAAAGTTGGAACTGTGGTTTTGAAGATTTCATCAAAGGGAAATGAATTACCACCAAACATTGATAAACAAAAAAACAAATGTTGATTCTTCTCGTACAACACCTACATTTGTCATATTTCTGAATTAATTCAAGGTTATGCAATCTAGTCTGTCTTTTTTTTTCTTTCTTTCTACTTTCTCCCTCTTAATTTATGGTTTATTTGATGATGAATCTGGGTCCCTTCTGAATCTCTGCTGTTGACTGGGAAGAGTTTTTTTACCAGTAGATGGCAGCTCTACTAATGTGGGAGTTCCTGGGAACTACTCTGCCCCCCACCACCACCACCTAAGCAGTATGCTCCATAAACATAATGTGTACCTGAAGACATCTCGGTTATTGACTCGGACCTTGAGACGGAGATGGAGGAAGAGCGAGAGGTGGGGGGTGGGGGAACATGCTCTGCAGTTTTGAAATCTGTTGATATATCTTCAGAGATGAGGCCACCTTTACCCCCGTCAGCTTGGCTATCTGCTCTTTGTTTAGAGACATCAGCTTTTGACCGTTGATTTGCTGGACAGGAAATGAAAGAAAAGCATATATATATATTTATATATATATATTACAAGATCATTCAGAGGAATGGAGGAAATAAATACCATGTAGCCCTTTTGTCAAGGGAACTCAAATTGATATCCTGTTAAAAATTTATCTGAGAAACAAGTGATAAATATATACCTAGGGGTGGATAGGTGAGAATATAGGCCAGGTGCCATTGCATAATGCTCAGTAGCTTCCAGCAAATTTCCTCAAGAGTGCAAGCTCTTTGCTGCATTATTTAGTTCTGTACATCAAAGGGAGTATGAATGATAGACTAGACAATGCCAAATGGACCTTGGTTAGACTCCAGGGGGCCCTTGTTTCACTGAAACATTGGTAACCATGGGGTGACTATTTACAGAATCTGACCCTGGGCTTGCAGATATTGCTTTCACCTCTGCTCGGGTCCAGTGTTAAATAATACGTTAAGCGCCATTGTGCATTTCATGTGTCAATCGTGTGGGCCACATACAACCTTGCATAAAATGATGTGCTTCACTTTTTTTATCACTACATGGCTCGGAATATATGAATCGGCATCAATCACAAAATCACCTTTGCACCCTATCAATTTTGATGTCGGGCCCACATTCCCAGACTCCCAAACTGTATAAAATTGAAAGCGATCACCAGTATGAAGTTGAAAGCGATCACCAGAATCGGAGCAAACCACTAGCTCTCATTTTGAACTGACGAAAAATGTGTGTGTGACGAAGGCTTATTGTCTTAGTCTACCCTTTTACGGCTCGACTCACCTGTCTGTAGAATGTATCTGCACAGACTCCTTCGCCAGCATCATGTAAGAACTGCATCACCTCTGGAACACTCCAGTACCACGGGTTGGCTTTCTTTGGCACTTTCTGAACTGGATTACCGCCACCGCTGCCACCACTCGTATCTTCCTTGGCCTGAGGTGTGACTGGTCTGCTCTGAGGCGACGGCATCTCGGAGGCTTGCTGGAACGAGAACCCTCCGACTCCGGAAGGGAACTGATACTGGGTGATCTTTGGACTGAGCTGTCCGACGGGCAGTGCTGGTGATGGCGGACTTTTAGGCAGCATTGGGTTCTGCAGCCCTCTCAGGAGAGACTGCATTGGTGGCAGTCTCTGTGGCGGGAATCTGCCCGGGAATCGAAAGGGGACTTTGGCAGGGACCTGGGGGCTCAACGAATGCGCCACTGGACTCACGGGGCTGATTTGCCCTTGGTTCATCCAGTGGGCCATCCTGTGGTTGGGATGGTTCGGGGGAGCTTGCGGCACTTGAGGCCGTTGAAGGAATTGCAGGGGTGCATGCGACTCTAGATGCATGTGATTCTGTAAAATGCCCAGGCTCAGGTTGTACTGCTGTGGAGACACGACGGGAGATTGCGGGTTGGACATGACAGCGGCTTTGGCGATGGACGGTCTGACCAGTTCCATGAGCATCGCGGCTTGATTGCTTGTCGATATGTTTGGAAATGAAGCAGGAGGAGTGAGTTGCTGCTGATGCTGCTGCTGCTGACGTGTAGGAAACTTTAAATTCGTGGGTCTCTTCAGATGTTGTGCACCTTCAAATGGAGAGGAAGTCACTTTCCGAGATTTAGGAGTGGCCACAGCAGCCACAGAGGAGGCAGCTTTGTTAGCCTCCGGTGGCCGAGCAGTGTTAGAGTTGAGCATTTCAACCAGCAAGGAACCCGTCTTGCTCCCGTCGTGATTATTACCGGGAGAACTACGATTGGATGGCGGCAGAGGACCTGCGGGAGGTAAACTCAGCGTTGCCCCTCCGCCACCACCCGCGGGGTTACCGGGAGAAAATTTACCGTCTGCGTAGAACGGTGCCTCCCCGCTCCCTAGACTCAACCGTACAGGTCTCTGCAACAGACTGGCAAGATGACTCTTGTGGGCCTTAGCAACCTTCTTGGCAGAAGGAGGCTTGTCCAACGATTTACTCCGACTTCTCGCCTTCTTTCTGACCGGAGGTGTCGTTGTCGTCGTCTCTGCGCTCTTGGCTTTCGCTTTCACCGGTGTCGGTTTCACTTCGGCTTGACTTAAAGTACTATGTCCACTGCTCTCCCTGATTGCACGTAAAATTTCCTCCACCTTCTGATCGGCATCCATTTCCGATTGGACCCTCTCGTGAACGTTCTTGCTCAGCACCTCTTTGGTCAGCGGGGATGGTTCTGACGGTGAGAGGTTCCTCACCAACGACGACGCCAGGTCGTTTTCGATGATATCCATGAGATCGTTGACATCACCGTCGTCAAAGGACTGCTCCTCCTTGACCGTGACCTGATGCTGTTGAACTTCTTCCTCCCCACAGGAGGATGGAGTGGGCAAGGAGCTCAACCTCTGATGCACAGGCGAGAGCTGGGATGACGACGAGGTGGGAATGTTTCCAGTACTGGATGTGCTCTGTGTGGAGGAGAGTGAAATGGGAGAGTCCAGGACCGAGGGCACAGAGTTTGGAGGTATGCATGACGTGCTTAAAGGTGAAGTACTGTTCATGACAAGTTTAGTAGTCCCTTTGCCTTTAGCATTGTCCGGAGAGTGAGTCATTTTAATACTGTCTGTTAGTTTACCGGTCTGCTTTAGAACGTCGTCCAGTGTCTCGCGAATGGTGCTATATTTCATTTTCTCCTTCGCAGCAGTGACGGGTTCCTTGCTTTTCACAGAAGGAAATTCCGCCTCTAAAGAGTAGGGATCGTGTTCGTCTACGTCTATCAAAATTTTACCTTTCTCCTTTTCTTTGGCAGCGCACACTTTCTTCTTCTTTTCAAAGACGAATCCCTGGCGATCCCCAAACATGCTCTCAAATTTAGGTCTGGTTGATTCCGACACAAAATATACGTTAGAATTTCGGGCTTCCTTCGAGAGATGCAATTTCGCCGGTTCTAACTTTGGCGCCGCCTTGATGTCTTCGTGCAGGGGTTTATCCGTGGAGACCACATCCACGGAAAAGTTCTCCTCTGCGCTCTGTGAGTTTTTACTCTCCTCGGAGACTCGAGGCGGTACCGGTTTGATGAGGTGTTTGACGGAATCAACCTTACCCAAACTATTCTGCTTGTGTTTGTTCTTTTTTCTGTGAGATTTATCTTTAGATTTCTTTTTCTCTTTCTTCTTCTTCTCTCTTTTCCTCTCCCTTTTCTCCTTCTTGCTCTTCTTGAGTCGTTTCTTCCTCTCCTTCGTGACCGACGAGGAGGAGGACCGGATCCCTGAGGATGATATAGACCCTGATTTACAGGTGGCAGCATTGCCTTTATCAAATGAGTATCTCCCCACCAATAATTCCACTTTTGAAAGGTCTTTTCCTCCGGTTGGAATCCTCTCCAACTCATCCAGAGATGGGACCCTATCCTGCCCCGTCTGCTTCCAGTAAATGTCTGGCGTGATCTTCTTCTTCACAGATAACTTGTCTTTGATCTTCTTACTTCCCAAAGACTTTCGTTGCAGACCGCTGGCAGACACCTTCCCGCCGGTTTCAAGTTTCCCTATGCAATGAAATTAATAATAATACAGGAAACTTGAATAAAAATCTTGGGCTATGAGGATAAAAGATAATCAGAGGGTGAAAGAGTTTCACAACTTCTGATTAAAGCATCAGACACCAATCAACAGAGGTCATTGTTTTAATGGATTTTGAAAATAACTCTATTCATTGACTGACTTCCCTGTTACTTTCCTCTCATTCTAACAAATTTTCCAAAGAAGAAAACCATGATATCTATGAGTTCAGCTATCATATTGCAATATTTTAAAAAAATACGGTCAATTTTCATGACTGTATTAAGACATTAGACCAATAAAATATCAGTTTAGGAAAACTTACTTTTCTTTTCGGATGAGGAATGCCGAGATCTCTTCTTGAAAGACTTGACCATCCCACCATTCGAAGTAAGATGGAGTTCTGAAAGTAAAATAAAGCAATATACAACGGCTATATCCATGGAAACTTGTGTATAGAGCACTTTTCTACAAAAGTATTTCTACAGACAATCTTTGAAATTCTGTGAAATTGTGAAAGTGAAATTAAATAAGATGAATAATCCAATTATTGGCAATTAACATATGATGTTATCAATTAACTCCTCTTTATCGCACAGATTTATGTGAAGTATTTTACAATCCTTCAAATCAAGAACACAGGTTTTTATATGAAGCATGTCACTAGTTTGCGAATTAAACCGCACATGGAGGGCTTTGTTGTTTCCATTGGGGTGTGGTAAAGGGGGCGATGGGGGACTAGGAAACATTACAGCATCATCCTCAAGATGACTTTGACCAATGTCAAATGCTTTCTGCACTATAAATTGTCCTTCACTGTTTCACCTATAGTGTAATTTATCAAACGCAAAGTAAATGAGTGAAATATACAGTAAAAATAAATGCAGCAAAAATAATGCAACAAATTTTACAAATTGTAACCATGGTATAACGTGGTATGGAAATGAATGTCCCCCCCCCACCCCCTTAACTGTGGTATAACATGGTATGGAATGAACAACCCCCCTCCCAATCCCTCCCGCTCATATTAATAAATGGTGAAAGGTCTGCTACCCTCTGGATCTGGAATGAATATCCCCCTCCCTCTCCCTCCCGCTCATATTAATAAATGGTGAAAGGTCTGCTACCCTCTAGTTCTGGTTCTGGAATGGATATCCCCCCCCTCCCTCTCCCTCCTGCTCATATTAATAAATGGTGAAAGGTCTGCTACCCTCTGGATCTGGAATGGATATCCCCCTCCCCCTCCCCCTCCCTCTCCCTCCCGCTCATATTAATAAATGGTGAAAGGTCTGCTACCCTCTGGATCTGGAAGGAATATCCCCCTCCCCCTCACTCCCGCTCATATTAATAAATGGTGAAAGGTCTGCTAC
>JAIPMN010010928.1:0-12064 GCA_020650975.1 Apostichopus californicus
TATATATATATACACATATATACACATATATATGCACATGTATATATATATACATATGTATGTATATGTATATACATACAAGCAATCAAAGGAAGAGTTCCTGTTTTGTTTTATCTTCCTATCTTGAATATTCCTCTGCACGTTAGAATATATAACAATTACGTGGCAGAACAGATGATTGCCTTCAAGGGTGCTATCATACTTTTTACATCAAGTATAGAGACTGCACACATTGGATTCAAAATCAATCTGTATTATAGTTCAAATGTGAATTTTCTTATCAGCTTTAGAAACTTGATGCATAATTTGCACATGTATGCATTACTCTCTATATATATATATGTCTAAGGTAATGATCTTATTACAACATGTTTCAAAATTGATAAGTTAGAAGACAGCAATTTGGAAATAAAATTTGAATATTGTCCAACATAATTGGGAAAAATAATGATGTACCAAAGCTTGTACAGTTGATATTAACTCTAAAAGAGGGATCTCATTCAACTTTCAACTGGAACAAAAGTGTGAAATAAGTTTTACGTTTGAGTTAACAATGATACATTAAACACTGAAATTTAATTGGTTTTGCTTTTATAGAAATGTGCATTTTCAATCATCTGGGACATCGCCAAGAACAAACAAATTATTTTTGCTTGCGTTTCTTTTTAAAACCAGTTACGATTACATAACTTTGGAAAATGGGAACCTTGCCCAACTTGAAGCAAGCTTTGTCTCTTTATTGGTAATGGAGGATCACTTAATTTATTTACAATTTTTGCAACAACAACAAAAATAAGGAAAAGAGATGAAAAGTATTTTGAAAATAGTGGAATTTTAACACACACAAAACTTTATTTGAATAGCTTCTTGTATACTTAGTAAAGGCCCTCCCTATAACAGATGGTCATATATGGTCCGGTTGGGCCTGCCAAGAAATGGGGCTATGACGTAGTGTCCCTACATTCCATCCAGCTTATTTAATTGTTTGGCTTCTCTTAGAAGCCAGTGATTATATGACTTTAGAAATGGGAAGCTTGCACAAATTGAAACAAGACTTTGTCTCTTTATCGGTTATGGAAAGCCACTCTAGTCCTCTAGAACTATTGGAGAGGAAGACAAAACAGACACTGAAAAGAAAAGGTAATAACTCATGTTGAAAATGGGTGGAATTTGAAAATTCACTCACAACTCAACTAAAAACTTTATCTGAACAAGTTACTGTATACTCATTATAAAAGGCCCTCCCAATAAAAGATGATGATAAGGTTTAATTATACTGTAGGCCTGTCAAGAAATGGAGATCTGCCAGTGTCCCTACACTCCACCCAGCCAACTTATGTCTATGGTGGGATGCTACTTGTATTCTCAAACATCGACCTGTATTGACATTAACAAGACTGGAGAACAGTGACTCAGAACATAGGAGAGCTGTTACGATTCCGATTTCGTTAGAATTGAGATTAACTGCTTCAATGAGGACTTTGAACATCAGATTTGTGTACTGAGCACACATAATGCATACTCCAAAAAACTCCACCCCTATCAATATAAAAAGTAAGTGTTGCTGGTAGTATTGTTGTGTGGAATGTTAAGGGAGAGAATACCAAACCTTATAGCAAATTAGCAATGGCAAGTTTATTTAGAACACCTGAGGTAGAATTAAATTGTGATAAAAAGTGACAAAAATTGTTGGTTTTTGATGTGGCTTACCCCTAAATCTCAAGTGGTTGAGAACTTGAAGATCTATTGCTGTACAGTTACTGTATTAGAGTCGTTCAAGGAATACCTGTATTAAAATCTTTCCATAAAACTTTGAAAATTAAACTGAAAATATGTTCATTGACAAACAATCTCGCCGAGATTGATAAGGGATCCACTAGGCTATGCATGCAGAAAGGTCACATAAAATTATTTTTCTATAAGTTTATCAAAAAATTATATATTATCTTTGAGTGCAGGGGATGGAAGAGATAGGGAAAGGGGGGAGCGGGAGGGGACTGGCAAACAGTAGGGTCACACGGTAAATTACCACAGGTACTTTAAATTGATTTAATAGGACAAAGCAAGGGCAGTGCCAAGTTTTGGACAAAGACAGATCTGGATATTGAAGAATGTACAACATGTGTTGTATCTGTTGCAAGATTGAAACTGTAACAATTGACAAAAGTAGGACAGAGGAAGGTCTTGGTTTTGTTTTGTCATTTGACACATACTATACTGTATGAATCATCTCTGGACAGATGGGAGAAGGTTTTCATCACTTTCTGAGCGAGATGGGTGAGACGCTCTTTAGTTTGTTGTCCTGCTTGTACATATTCATGTTCAAACTATAATTTCATGAGGCGGAGCCAAGGATAGGCATGTTGGATATGTACATGGCAACATTTATATAGCATGCAGTAACACGTCTAGCCTGTAACCTTTTGAACCACAGATTTAATGCTGGTTTTGTATCTGAAAGTGTACTACAGCCAAAACTAACATATTTTCACCATATTTTTGTGGCCACTAAATTGGAATGAAAAAAATGGGGGAAGTTCTGCCCAAGGTAGCTCTTACCAAGGATGACCTCACGGCAGAAAAGAAAAATAAGAATTCTGATATTTGTCATCAAGTTACAACTCAATAAGTGCCAATATTGAAAGCTACATTGGTTACCGATTGTGAATATGACGATATAGCATGCAGTAACACTCCTTGGCTGCAACATTTTGAACCACAGTAATGCTATTATTACCCACATGTCCATTCGAGTTCGACCCCCCCCCCCCGCACCCTTCCAATGGTAGATAGACAAATGGTATGTACTGATTGTATGGCGCTCCTGTAACACTTTATAGCACCAATAGTGGTGAAAGACTTGTAAATATCATAACTTGGGACATAATGTGTGGTGCGACATCGACCGTCTTGTAAGCGCAGACATATTAGACATATGAAGTGAGTTTCAGTTTATTTATTTATTTCCAGTATAATTATAAATATTTATAAAAAGGTCATCCAAAATTCAAAATGTACATTACGAAAATTGAAGATGAATTAGTAAAAAGTTCATTAACATAAAATTAAAATATGAATATTAGTATAGAAAATTAAATATTTAAACACATTTACTGAATATTAAAATTACAATAAAGGTTTAACTTTGCCATTTTGAATATATATAGCAGCTTGGTATAATACAAATGAATTTTTGTAAGCACATATTCTGTATTTGGGAGTTACTGACTTGTTTCTTAGATTATAGTTAGTCGTTTTCAATATAGAGATGTCAATTCATTGTGTAGTGGATGAGTAGTCATGTGATAGCTTGTGATGTGTATAATCTGAGAGTTGCTAGGGACAGGTAAATTTGTTCTTGCTAGGCTGCTATCCAATCTCGGCGATGTTAGGATGTCCGTCCATGGGTAGAAGCACAATATAGGATATAGGGAGATATTTTCATGGCAAGTAGATTGTCGAAGGATTGTAAAAATTAACCAAAATGTTTTTATTTTATTAATAATGTATCTCGTAGTTACCGAGCAGACAATGGTTGACAGCTATACTGTCAATCTGCATGCCACACTGCATGCATGTCTATCTACAGTATTTATATATGTGTTGCTTCAGTCATTGCTAATACTGTAGATCTGCTGTTTGTTGTACTGTATAAAGTTGCTCTGTAATTGAAAATATTTTTGTACACTTCACACAGCATGTTCTGCAAATTGACCTTGCACTCTTTGTAACCAGGAGAACCCTCTTGTGGTGGTTACCATGGTTATCTGTCACCTGATACTGTGCACCCTATTGTACCTCATGTAGTGAATCATTGTCTAAGAATGATTTCTAAAGTGAATGTGAATGTATATAGCCAATATCAAAACAAGTTCGGTGTGAGGAATGCCCCACTCTGATCTTTCACCTCAAAGGTTAGCCTGCTAATTATAGTGCAGATATATATTGAAAAAAACAAAAAACCTAACCGAGTTAATGTACTTTCCTACAACTTAAACTTTTTAAGGCTTAGCAAGAGTTGTCGCATGTATCAGCTAGGAGAGTGCTCTGCCTGTTTACAGATTCAAAAAATATATCAAACATTTTACAATTACATTGAGGTTGGATAAACTTTCGGGAGGGCCTTTTGAGGGCCATAGTCGGGAGGGCCTTTTGAGGTTGGATAAACTTTTACGTGTTATCAATACTGCTTCATCGTAAAGGGCTTGACTTGTTCTAAAAAGGCATTTATTTGTATGTGCACAGCCAACAGGTGGCTTATGACAGTTAAAGTTAGTACTGTATAGGCCTGCTCTTGTGACAGTTCCAATAGCAGTGTTACAATCTTGGAATTTGAGGGATTGGGAAGGGGTGAGAAATGGAGGCACAGCGTATTGAGGGACATACTGTACCTAGCTGTAACATATAAATACACTGTCCTGCCTAATATACCCATAATGTGTTTGACTGTTCAAAGTGGCAAGTGAGGCTGAGTAGGAAGGGAATCTCTCCATTTTCCAACTGTCCTCTGTTAATTCCAGGAATTTCCAATACAGATCAATTAGTTCATTGACTGTCAGTTTTCTTTCAACACATACTTAGTAATGATACATTACAAAAGATGATGAGACATCATGGATACATTGGGAGTTTGGGACATGGCCAACTGCATACATGTGATTTATGAAGAGATTGATGAGAATTGGCAACCTTCTCACCTCTTAATGCCCTCCATTCATTGGTAACAGTTTATCATCTGTGTCTTGGTTTAGTGAACTACCTTCTAGCTTCTCCTGTTGATAACGTTTTATGATGTGGTGGTACCCTGTTGGTTCTGGGGATTTCTCCAGATCATGGGACAACCAGGTTGGTCAAGTTAAATTGCCTCTTAAAGGCATTGAAGACTCGCCCCAAACCGTGTGTGACCATCTGAAAAAGTTAACTTTCTGTTGCTTGCAAGGGACGTTTTGTTCGTGTCGCTACAAAATGCAGACAGTAATGAAACATGATACCTTTATATTTTTAACTGGACCTGAGATGTCCATCGCTGCATCGTTTGTACACTGTGCTGTGGGTATTGACCGCAGCTGTATGTACTGACTGTACACTAGCGTTTAATTACCGACAGTAGCAAGCTGTGTGTGTATTTTCTGGGATCGATGGTGGTGTCTAACACTTCTGTTACACCTCATTCGAAGCTAGGTCAGATTACCGGCATTAGACGTTTCTTTTTGCTCGAGTCTTCACACCCTTTAACTTCTCTACCATTTTTAGCCTTTTACGAGAAATTGGGGAGGGGTTGTCAGTGAGCCACCCCCGGGGTCAATTAAGATGCCCAGTGAATGGTGGGATAACGGTTCATGTATTACCATCTTCATAATGTACTTTAGAATAAATCGAAGACCTAAAATATGGGTCTGTTAACATAAATATAGGTCATGTGATATTAAAGGTGTCCCCAGGTCTTGATCTTGCTACCACTGACAATACCATGTGGTACCCAGTTGGTTATAATGTGACCTTAACTGTAACATCTCTACCACCTATGCTTACCATGAGGAGCAAGGCCATGTTAACAAGGCTCTAGCTTCTTTATTATTGGAAAAGAACAAAGAAATGTTTGGCTAGAAAGAAACAAAACCCAGCTATATAGAGATCAAAGTCTTCAGCTATTGAGGTTGACCTCTTTGGTATTGATCTCTAGAACTTTGTGGGATTCCTTCACTTGTTGTTTTATTCTGTTTCAAAAATTCCTTGCATTTCAGTTTTTTTCTTCAGCAAAATATTATCAAAGAATTTAGCCTTTCAGTAGTTGTCAAATATCCTATCTCGCTTTCTTGCCCATGTCCCTTCAGGGTGTTACACATTTTCTTTTTTTCCAAATTTTATTTGGTAGATTTAGTGTGCAATCTTTGACCTATTGTGTTCTCAATTTACCACTGTGTTCTTATGAACTGGTTAAAGATGTATGAAGGTTAAACATCCTCCCAAAAAGAGCAGTATTATTCTTTACTGTTTTTTTCTCCGTCCCTTATATTTTTGTTGTAGTGTCCTGTTTATTCTGATTAAAAGAAAATCTATTTCACAGAAGTTTGCCTTAAGGAGTATATGTTAAGATTGTGTGTCACATGTAAGTAAGTAAGATTTGAGGAATTTGTCATTACTGTGTTAATATTCAAAGCAAAAATGTCATGTTTTTCCGTCATTTTGTTCGTACTTTCTTCTAATTTGTCTTTGCTTTGTAGTATATTGGACATATGGTAATAATGCCTTTAATAGTTGTAACCTTTGCATTGTATACTTTGGTGTCCATTGGTTGTATTGTTTAGGCTATTAACTCTCCAACACATTGTATTCCATTATGGTAGTGCATGTGCGTGCTACAATATTGGCATTACTGGCCCAGTGAACGATACCAAAATGACTGGACGTTGAAAGTTTTATATAGTCTCTGAGTCTCATATAGTCTCTAGCGGGGGAGGGGGAGGGGAAGGGGAAGGGGGCGGAGGAGGGGGAGGGGAAGGGGGCGGAGGAGGGGGAAGGGAAGGGGGCGGAGGAGGGGGAAGGGGCGGAGGAGGGGAAGGGGGAGGTGTCCTCATAAGTCAGCTTAGTATCCATTGTGCTGAAATTGCTGCCTGTGACGGAAAGACATCCATGTAAAACTTGATGTGAAACTATTAGGGAGGGGGATCCTGGACCCCTTGATGTTGGGCCCCTGATTAACCCAGATCTTAGCAAGGTAAAATTGCCAACTTTTCACCAAAAGTAGTCATGGTTGTTCTGATCGTTCACCTTGTTCTCAGACATTTGAGAAAGACCTGGAACATTTTTATTGATAGTGACAATTGATGTTATTGTTGGTAAAGTTCAAACGATGACTGTTGTTTACTTTCAGATTGTAACTTTGTAGAATATTTATGGTTTATTAATATTGAGTAAATGACATTCCATTTGAACAGCCTATTTTCATGATGGTTATGGAGAGTATTGACAAAGGACGTCTCGCCTGCTTCATGCTACTTTAAATTTCCTTAACGGTAATCAATATCGTAAAGGATATTGTTGGGATTAATTACAGGAAGATCAAACAGCTTGTTGGTATACCAACATTACCACTTATATATCAATCATTTACCACCAAACTTCTGAACTGAAAGGGATGTTAAGTTATTTCAGGAAAATGTAGCTTTCTAGTAAATATCAACTTTCAATGTGTAAATTGCTCATGTATGTATTTCTCTGCTCTTTCTTGTGTGATAAGAAATGTTACTATAAACTTTAATTTTTAATAGCAGTGTATATCAAAATTTGATCGATGAACGCCCTTTGAATCGCTTCTTCCAGTTTTCTTATTTTGCTCTGTTGTGGACATTTAATACCTTACACTACTGTATGCTTGATATCATAATTTTAGAAATATCTATTATTCAAGGTTAATCCTAGCAGAACATTTTGAATCAAATTAACTTAGTCTATTGACAAACATAGAATTAGATTACTCGTTATGTAGTTAAATTTGTTCAAACTTCAAAATTTCTGAAAAATATTTTACTTGTTTAAAATGGTTAAATTCTGGACTTGAGCTGGACTCTTCTGCTTGACCACAGTTTATTCTGATGAAGGATTATCATGAAGAACCGAAAGATGGAGTGAGTTTTCTTTCAAGACAGATAAAGACTTTGCGTAGTGATCATGCAACTTTTTGTTTTTTTTCTTTTAACAGCCCCCTTCAACAAGCAATGGGTGCAATGAAACATGCAGAGTGGAAGCGGTAACTATTTATTCATTATTAACCCTTTCCCCTCCTCCTTCACCTCCTCCTCTATTGGTGCTGCTTCCCCCTCCCCCCCCCACTGTCACATTTCCCAGCGTGCTTGTTCTGTTAATTTCCTGCATGGTTGCTATAGGATATAGTATCTGGTATCATAGTTTTAGGCCATGAGTTCCAACAGTTCTTTTTTAAGTAAATGGGCTGTCAGATATTGTTATCAAAGGGATGGATCACACAATCATCACAGTTTTTTTTGCAACTTTAATAGTGGAAAAAATTCATAGATTATTTTATGTACTGACCTCTTCCAATATCCCCCCTGATTCCCTTTCCTTCCCATACACTGTAATCATTTCAAAAGTCAGGGTTTGAGAATATAATAATCATGATAAATATATAGCATTCCAAATTTATTTCCCCGTAAAGTTAAAGATTTTTTCTTGTTTCTTCAAAAGTGTTCTATATTGCAGCTTCAACTACAATTTGATCAGGAAAAAAAAAAAAAAAAATTAATAATAATAAAAATATCAGAGGGAATATATAGGAAAAAAATGAAATCTTAGAAAACCGAAAAACCAAAAATTGTTGGACGTTGTAGTCTTGGGGGGACGACCTTTCCATGAAGCAGATTTTCCCCTTTTTTTTCAAATGTTTGAGAAAGTTAAAAGATTTCATTTTCATGTTTTTAACTTTTTACCAAATATTAGACCAATACATTTTCTACATGCTATGAAAATCACACATGATGCTAGTACTGCTGTACATGTAAAGAATGTGGTTCATTATAATGCTATTAGTTATTAATGATAACATGTTAATAGATCTCATGGGTAGGCTTTTTTCTGTACTAATTATACCAGCCAGTGATAGCACAGACTTACATTTCACAGTATACAGTAATTATTATGGCATTTTCATTCAGTGTGTCATAGTTGCTACCATTGGTAAGGGGTGAACAAATTTATGGTTTGACCCATGACAGCTGTTTGTGTAAGTTTCTGTTGTTTGTACAGTGGTATACCATGTACCATATGATGTTGGCTTCTGACAGTATGGGCGCATGTGCATGAGTTACCAGTGTGCAGACATACTTTTCTTTAAATATTCTGTTTTTTTGTGTGAGTTCGTTGGATTTAAATTTGGTAGTTAAATGTGTGTTATTACAGGGTGTGGTGTTTTGAACCTAGGACCTTCTTCCGAGGCAGACTTAAAGGGAGACTAGAAAGTAAAATAATAGATGGATGTGTCTATTGGAAAATCAAACAAGTGAATTGAGGTGAACTTGGCAACAGTGAGCAGTGAAAAGAATAGAAACAAGTAGATTTGAAAGGCCACAGCAGATAAACAGGATATTTGTTGTAGTAACCTTGAGTCTGTGTATATTTGTTATGGCTGCATGTGTTGATTGACTGGTTTGTTTATATACATGTGTGTAATAACTATTTCCATGGAACCATTGAACCATAGCAGTATGATTGCATCTTCACTGTAATGTGCTCTATACTGCGGTAAGAATCAACTCTTCCTTAAACTAGCTTATCTGCAAGATCTTCATATGGAATGCATTTAAGTGCATTGGAGTGTACCAGGTTTCAAAAGTGGGTGGGGGAGGGGGTGGAAGCATTTAAGGTGGGGAAGCTCTAAATTTCTAGCGACTGATTCAGATAGGGGTGTGACAACTTATTAAAGATAGTCAGTATAGGCCCCAAATTATAGCACACTATAATTGCTAGAAGTTTTTAAAAAGTACTTTTCTGGAGGTATTTACTCTCCAAATTGTTCCGCAGACATTTTGAAGGAACACACAAGATGACTGAATGTCTAAGTGAGGAAAATTTCCTCGATAGTTGTAAAAAAATAGTTTAAGAATTTTGACCAAAGGTGACCATATTTGAATATCTAGCATATTTGGGGCCAATTATACAGCATACCTTTAAGGGGCAGAGTAGAATGAATGATTTATAAAGCAGAGGGTGTGACTACGGATCTACCTTAGCCTAAAAACTGGTAACATTCTTGCACTGCGCCCCCAATGACCCTATCTAAGGTCACTGACCTCCTGCTTCCGAATCTACCATCCTAAAGCCTTTAAAGGCATTGAAGACTCGCCCCAAACCGCGTGCGACCATCTGATAAAGTTAACTTTCTGTTGCTTGCAAGTGACGTTTTGTTCGTGTCGCTACAAAATGCAGACAGTCATGAAACGTGATACCTTGTTAGCTGGACCTGAGTTGTCCATCGCTGTATCGTTTATACACTGTGCTGTGGGTATTGACCGCAGCTGTATGTACTGACTGTACACTAGTGTCTAATTACCGAAGGTAGCAAGCTGTGTGTTTTTTTTTTCTTGGATTGATGGTGATGTATAACACTTCTGTTACACCTCACTCGAAACAAGGTCAGAAATGCTGTTTCTTTTTGCGCGAGTCTTCACACCCTTTAAGGGGCAGAGTAGAATGAATGATTTATAAGGCAGAGGGTGTGACTCCGGATTAACTTACCTGTCTCCCTTACCTACGCACACCTTATCTACCTAGCCTAATAACTGGTAACATTCTTGCACTGCACCCCCAATGACCCTATCTAAGGTCACTTACCTCCCGAATCTACCATCCTAAAGCCTTTAACATGTGTTTTGTATTGGATTATCCAAAACCCCTTTTTCCACAAAGGTTTGGTTTACAGGTGGTCCTCCAGAAGAAGCTTTAAGTTTTAGATGTCAACATTATGCATTCTGATGCATTATTTAAACTTTAACTTAGGTCTTTAGTAAGGTCTTATTGCATGGATATATTTAAAAAAATTAATACTCTTGAAGAGGGGAGTGTACAACCGGAAGACGGAGTGGTCTAATTCTTCCCCGACTGAATTTAAAAATATCCCGACTGAACTGTCTCCCAGACTGAAGATGGAAAGGGGGGGGGGGAGTGGGTTCCATGGAAGTTTGTGCAGGCAGTGGCACTCCTAGTATCTCTATATTAACAAAGTTAACTCTCATTTTGTCTCTGTTGCAGTGCCAGGATGGGTGCAAGTTATGGGATAACTCCACATTAATAGACGGATGCAGCCAATCTTGTGTAAGTATTACTGGTAGTATTCATGTGTTTTTATGTCATAATAATTTATCTGGTATATTGCATTGCCAAAGTGCTATAGACTGCTGTAGAAGTCAAAAGAGGTATAGCAGTTTTTTACATAGTAAACTATAGTATTTTTTTTTTTATAAGTGACTAAATTCATAATCTTTACAATTGCTACACCAAATTTAGAATGCAAAAATTATTCCCTGATAGCTTCCAAGTTATTTTAATCTTTTCTTTTAACGATTGAAGAAAGAAATAATGAAAAATCTGATCTTTGAATGTTTTACACTGCCACATTTAGGGTAAGTTTCTTCTGCAGACAATAGGTAGATCAAATCTGTCAACTTCTTTTTTGTCAATCACATGTTGTTACAGTTGTTAGCCATGTATCTGGGCATGCCAAAGACCTGAGATTGCAATCGTATTATGGTATATATACACTAACTTTATAAAACCATAAATGTTATTTAAAGGACAGCAGTGATGTCGATCGCTTTGATGTTGCACTGTACTTTAGTCCTATCATTCAACCATGCGATTTCATCGATGGTCTGATCAGATTTGGGCAGAAATAGAAAGAATTATACTTGTAAAACTTGTGAGTCAAACAGCTCTAAGCAAGCAAAAGTTTTCCTAACTTTGCCTGTACATTGAAGCTTATCTTTATATAAATCTTGTAAAATGGTGAAAATAATTCATAAAGTGCTTCATAATGCAATGTTGGTGTTCTCTGTTCCACTGTAGCAGTTTTAACTGTTTTCACTAAGCTTTTGTAGATTAAAATTACGTTGGAAAAAAATTGTTCAAAATTCGATTTCCAAATATACGGCGACCAAAGTGGATACCAGGGACGGTGCAGTACCTGCAGTACGTGTCTAATGCAGTACACAAAGTTTGGGGACTTGTGAAGTTACCGTACACCACCATACATTAAAATATTAAGTGGCAGCAATTTGTCTGCATAGAAGAACTTACAGATATTCCCATTGGGTTTATCAAATCAGGTACATACGCACAGGTACTGCTATATATGACGTTTGCTATTAGCAGTGTGTTTGTGCTTTGCTACAGTTTAACTCCCAAACAAGCGCCATACAAAGCTTCACCAGCTGACTGCACATTTACACTCTACTCAATAAACAAGATCTGTCTTGTGTAATAGCCTGCTGGGAGGAGAATTATGTACATTCCGATCAGGTTGGTCCCTGCCAGTACAGTTTTATTCTACTGT
>JAIPMN010010932.1:0-13654 GCA_020650975.1 Apostichopus californicus
AGAGAAATATCAGTTTGGTACCACCCTGGAACACATCACATGACCCTCCATGCATGGTACGCGCGCGCCCAATTGACATGAATCCTCCAGATTTCTTAAACTCGTTGGTCGCATGGGTACTATACTAGTAGTATACTAGTACAAGTGCGTTACGGATAAGAAAACTCACAATGGGTCGATCTTTTTTTATAGCCCATGTATAATGGCATTATTAATATCAATAGAAAAGTATCGTAGAGTTGTCAGTATTGCTGTGCCATAACCAACCAACTTACCGACCGAATTTGATAAAAACACCATTTCAAGGTCTGGGGGAAATGGTGTATGTGTATGTGCGGGGGGGGGGGGGATAAGGGAGGGGGGAGTCCCTTGCCCATGTAATCCCGCCACTGCATATAGGACTATTTTCCGACAATTTACTCTTTCAGTCGGATTTACTACATTCTAATTGTGTTATGGTACTTGCAGGATAACTGGTTCAACCTGTCTCTTTCAATGTGTACAAGTTATTGAGAATAGTTATTATACGTACAACTACTGTGCGTCAAAGTTTCAGAACAGTTAATTAGAGTTATAGTTAAAGTTACTTAAAATGAGCCCAAGTTTAGTTTGTCAAAATTTCAGTCCATGCAGCGATTTGAATGATTGAAAATCAGTGGGTGAGGATGGCTGTGTGGAGATCTGATCACCAAACCTTCCCAAGTTGCATATTATAAAAATTGTTAAAAGTTGTGAAAAGTACACCTTCTGGGAAGTTTACACTCTCCTGATTATGTACAATAATGGATAAGCATTCAATTGCTTTGAGGGTAGAAGTAAAACGCTCACTAAAATTGAGCATGAGTGGCCATTATCATATTTTTTATAGTGTGTATATGCTGTTTTATTAGGGCATTTTAATGCTGACCTTTAATGGTTATCATAAATACCTCTATAAACAGAATTTACAAAATGATAAAATGTATTTGCTTTACTTCGATAAATAGCAGGGATTGATAAGTCATTTGACACTCAGAGTTTTCAATTGAACACTCGATACACTAGTGACCTTTGCTGAACAGCAACATGGTTCACTGGAATGATTTTCAGAGGTGACGATATGTTGCAGCATTCTGAGGAATGTTTAGACTAAATTAGAATATATAGTTTAGTCTAGATGCATCATTTGAATCTTGCAAAAACCAAACATACCCCACTGAAATGTATTCCTCAGATTAAGTATGAAGTTGGTGGGAATTTTTAACGCGATTTTTAACGCGAAAAGTCAATATTTCAATGATCATACAGTTTGCAAACTTTAATGAATTTGAACATAAAATACTAGTCGACATTTTCATATACTAGTGTCCCACCTGGACCGCCGTGGCATCTACAAAACTAAACATCTTATGGTGAAGACCCCGGACATCACCCGTTTTTCTAGAGCACCCCTCCTTTATGATAACTTCCTACGCCACTAATTGAAGGAGCTTACTTCCTACGCCACTAATTAAAGGACCCTCACCCTCACGTCATCCCGCCAGCTAAATACATGCTAACCGCAAAGCAATTTGTCGAAATATCTTCCAATTTTGAGTACAATCTTAAAATGAAACATCGGTGTAAGGCCCAAGATAGTGGAACAACATGGTTTTCCCCCTCCCCTCTCCGGTATTTGTGTGGGCACTCGGACAGTTCGTCAATGCAACCGACATGCATTATTTTGGTCATAGGGTCATCAATAGTTTTGAAATCATCATCACCAGTCTAGGGTCTTTACAAGTACACGTCACAAATATAAAGGAGAAACTAACAGTGACATGCTACATGGCGCCTGACCTCATACGGTATGTACTTGTAAATTAGACAAAAATAAAGCATAAAAACAGACAATGAAAGTGAAAAATACTCTTTAATAATAGTAACAATATTTAAATTTGTAACTTGGTAAGTCCATATTTCACTTACAAATCATACCCACCGTGAAAATAGAAAAGGGAAAGTAAAAGTGAAAGAAAATGCACTAATAACTGAGCTTTAACATTCCTAGAAATCATCTAGTCAACAATATCCTCATTTAAAAAAGACCTTGTTATTGCATAATATCGTCAAAATAAGAACGAAATTTGATAACAGGCGGGCGTATAGTTTTTTGCTTTGAATCGAAACCATCTGTAAGAATATTTATTGCTAGCCCGCAATGCATGTACAAAGGTACTGACAACTTTGATTGATTTATGACAGTAAGTATATTGTAACCCAATCTACTGTACCAACATGTTAATCTTTTTGCTATCATAAAGATTACTTTAGAAGAGAACCAAGAGGAGTATATTAGGTTGACTGGTTTCTCAATTCTTCAATACGCACGGCAAGGTAGTTCATTCGATTAAACGGGAGTCAGATCCAGCTATTGAAGAAAGTGGAATACAAGGTAAGGTATAATTGTGAACTACAACGGTAACGATCAACCTAACGTACAATAATGTGTGTGTGCATAATATAAAAAGCATGTCACCATTGTACGTAGTATAGGACTAGAGCAGGGGTGGGCAACCTTTTTGAATAAATAGGCCAGCTATAAGGAGTGAAACATTGACTGGGCCGCACTTCACCAACGACCTGCTGTTGATTTCAAATCTTTTATTCCGAGAACTTTCAAGCAATAGCCTAGGCGTGTGTACTTAATCTGTATTCACAAAAACATAATGTCAATACAGTACAGTTGATAATTAATGGGGATAATAGGCCTACCGGACAGCATCATTAGTGCCGATAAATTCTAAGCAGCTAGCTCGTCGTTTTTTTGTGATATGTAAAATATATTGATTTTTTTCTTTTTCTTGAGACATCTCACGGGCCTCAAAAAAATCACTGGCGGGCCGCATGTGGCCCGCGGGCCGTAGGTTGCCCACCCCTGGACTAGAGGGACGCAGGCAAGCGAATGTATAGTTTGGGAAAGGGTTGTATCCTCGGCCGTCAGAGGCAAGACATTTAATCATTGAAATTTTCAATAGTGATAATTCTTATCATATATCACAAGCAGACCATGCACCGACTACACATATGCATATGCTAATCATGCATATAAAGTCTACGATGTCATCGTGGTGTTGGGGGTGTGGCTCCTCGATCACCCGATTCTCGTTGTTGCCATGCAAGATAACTAAGGTGGATTTTGGTAATGTAGTTCCACGATAGTTATGGTGTTGTATTATAACTTCGTCACACGTTGTTATGAATTGCACGATAACTATCGTGGACTATTACAAGCAAATCAAGGAGGCCTTTGATAGTCGCATATTACAGGGAACGACTGGGATGCTAACTCTAAAGACATTGACAATTTACATCGACATTGCGCAATACAATTCAAATCAGTGATTGTTGTTGCCACCATAAAACTATACACTGTGCCGTACCTGTTCGTAAGTCAACCAACATCAAACAAGTTAATGCCTGGTTATATGGGTCATTCCGTGTCAAATCACGGATGGCTGTTGCTGCACCCTCTCCAAAAATTCCCAATTCCCAGGAAAATAAAAAATTAGGCTACAAAAACGGCAAAAAAGAGGCAAAAACGTTATTTGTAAAAATCCCAAACTTTGAGGATTTTTCATTTCAAAATAAGGCAAAAAACCCTCCTGAAATTTTTTGTACAAACAGGGTGGTACTATATCTCTTCCAGAAAAAATTATCAGATTTTTTCATTATGACGCGTTTTGAGTTATTGGCCGTCAAAGAAGATCTCTTTTGTACATCGGAGCAACTTAACAACTTCATAATTTAATATCGAGAACAGCTAGAACCCTGAAATTTGTTAAGGTGTAAGAACTTTATACTTATAATTAAAGTATAAAACCCTGACAGCTCTAACATCGTTACCCCTACCTCATGCTGAATCGCAGCATGATAAAGCAACTTTAGAGTTGAACAACTTGCAAATATATTATAGGAAAGCATTGTAATCATTATTTTGTATTGTTTGTACTAGACATGATAACCTTTGAAAGAATCAAGTAGCCTGAAGCAATGGTTTAGGAGCAATTCATCACTAAAAATAGCACATTTTTTAGTGAAAAGTACAAAAATCGAATATTTTGACCCTTTTAAGTTGACTTAACTCCACAAGACAATATTTGTGTAGCCTAATTTTTTATTTTCCTGTTCTATGGGATAGACTCTATAGGCATCTGTAATAAAAAGGTAGTAGAATGTTTAATTGCTGAGAAATGAGACCTCAAAAGTCAAGAAAATGCCTAAATGCCATGGTGGCGACAAATTGCGGAATTTCAAAGTGTGATAAATCGGCCAATTGTAAAGCAATGCAACTGAAATTTTCAGAATATGCTTATATGGGAATTTTTCAAAGATGTCGAACTACAACATACTCCAAAATTTGGTGATTTGATATGGAATGACCCCCATGCAGAATCGAATTAGATAATAAGTCAACCAGTACTCTACCAATGCTTACGACCCACGATAGTGACCGTGAAATTCATAACAGTTATAAAAGAACTGTTAAGAGTAGCTATTCTTAATTTGAGTTTTTTCTTCTTATATTCCACAGAAAGATCTTTCATTCTTTCATGAAAAAATGGCCTCTAACCTGCAGATGAAGGGAACGAACTACGTGTTTGGTATCTGTGCTGTATGTTCGAACGAACTGATAGAACCAAAGTTGCTGCCATGTCTTCACCGATTCTGTCAAAACTGTTTGATAGACCTCGACCAGACGCAACAGAACGAGAAAATTGCATGTCCAACTTGCAACTATAAATGTAGAATTCCGAAGACGGGAATACCCGGACTTCAGGACGACTTTCAAATGAAAAGTTTGCTTCGTTTGAAGCATCTTCAACCAGCACCTGAAAACGAGCCGTTAAATGTGCTTTGTTTCAGCTGTTCTAAACGATCAGCATACTGTTTCAAATGCAACGAGATTCTATGCGACCAGTGTCATAAATCCCGTCTTCAAAATGAATTACTTTATAAAGATCATAAGAAATACACTCTTAACTTGACAGAAAACAATCTAGCCCGTGGACAGATAACATACTATAGAGACATCCCCACCTGCGACGATCATTCCATGCAACCAGTCCAACTATGCTGTTTTACTTGTCAAAGACTGCCAGTTTGTGTTGCGTGCACCTCTAATGAACACAAGGATCACTGTGCAATAGACGTAACTGAAATTGCTGAAGTCGAAAGACAAAAATTCACCGCGAAACTTACCGAACTCCATCAACATGCTTCCAAATTATTTGAGGTACCGAAGAGAGTCGTAGAGACTGAGAAGAGATTGGAAGATAATGTCGCAGCAAAGACGGCCAACTTGACGTTACAGTATGAGAAACAAATAAATAGAATCCAAGCAAACATCCAAGAACAAAAGACTCAGCTGGAACAGAAATTATCAGAGATTGACAACAGGAGAAAAACTGAGTGTAGTCAAATAAGGCTGGAAACAGAGAGAAAAATGCAAAAGCTCTTAGAAGAGTGCGAGGTTGTCATCAAGGAAAAGAAAAAGAAGCATTCGGACCAGCTTCAAGTAGTCATGGACAATCACAACTTAGAGGTCAAGAAACTGGTGACGAGAATGGAATCCTTAGAAGAACGTTTGAGCCATCTTCTCTTCTCCACAAACATTCTCACGAAGAAGAACAAAACCGACCTTCAGCAGATCTTAAAACAAGTAGAACATAAAATAGAACGCTACGAGACGTTTCAAAGAACGACGTCAAATATGATGGCTTCCAAAGATGCCTGGTCGGAAGCTCTGTATCTCTCTGATATTACCCTAGCTAGTCGATATCTACTAGAAGATGTTCAACAAGAATTTCCACAGCTAGATATCTTATATAATTTTGCTATTGATGATATCATAAATTTTGACAGTGAAAAGTCCATAATTACCGAGGAGAATAAGTCGATTGTGGTAATAGACGGTATCACAGCTAAGGGTTGTTGTATTGATGGTATGGCGCGCAGCGAGGATGGTCGTATTGTTGTCACGGGATCTGTATCTCCTGAATATTCACATATCTCAGTTATCAATGCAAACAATGGGCAGACGATAAGACACGATACTATTAGAAGGCGGCATATAACATCTTCTTACCCTAATCGCTTTTGTAGTTTCTTTTCCCAATTTAAGATCGCTACAGCATGTATACCGGACGAAATAGGTCTTTATGATGTTCGAGATGGGTCCTACGAGAAACGAACTATCAGCAACGTGGTAGACGGCTGGTCTATTAGTCGATGTGTTTACTGTGTTACCACTGATCCAATCAATAACCACATCATCGTTGGTACCAACTGTCGAGATGTCTATGTGTTTGATGACCAGTTGAATTACAGTCACACCATAACACTACCAGATGTGATCTGTCACTCGCGGGATATCGCGGTACATAGAGGGAATCTTCTGGTCTGTGATTATGGCGGTAGAAACGCATGTGCGGTTTCTATGGGAGAATCGCAGCATATGTATACATTTACCAAACCAGAAGACGAGAAAGGTGTATGGGAACCACTCAGCGTATGTAAGGATATGAATAATTCTGTCTACATAATTTGGTTACATAGCGTCGCTGGCCAGCTGCGACGTGTCCTATCACAGTACAGCGAAGATGGACTTGAATTATTGGCAACAATACCTCTAGAAGGAGATGCACGTTGCTTAGCAACGTTCGAGGAAGATGGATCAGAGAAAATTGTGGTTGCCACCTTAAAATCGGGAAAATTGCAGACAGTATTCAGAGAGAAAGTCAAGTTTGAAACTAACTCAGTATATAGTCATCGTCTAACATATATTGTTACATAAGTGAGGCAGTCAGTTACCAGCTGGGGCCATGCTGTTTGTTCACTACTGACCAAGATTTTAAAGGTATAGTCAGTATAGGCCCCAAATTAAAGCACGCTATAATTGCTAGAAGTTTTCAAAAGTACTTTCCTGGATGTCTTTACTCTCCAAATTGTTCTCAGACATATTTAAGGAACACACAAGATGACTGAATATTCCCAGTGAGGAAAATTTCCTCGAAGGTTGTAATAAGGTACAGTTTAAGAATTTTGACCAAAGGTGACCATATTTGAATATCTAGCATATTTGGGGCCAATATAGCATACCATTTAAGACAACCTCAGGTTTGAACATGTACACATATGTTACCAAAACGAAAATGAGGAAAATTGGTTTATACATATTTATCACACTAGTTTGTTATGATTGTATCACCTAGTGGAGTGTTAGCTCAGTGGTTAACGCCAGTGCCTTTAAATCATAAGGTCCCCGGTTCGAGTCACTCCAAGATTAATGTATGTCGTCAAGTTACAGAGTTGTTGACAATTGACAATTCATAATCATGGACGTTAAATATGAATCTAAGAGAGTACTGACTTCGGTCAGCTTGCGGCTTTGATAAGCCAATGATGGCTTCTTCGCGAGTTCCTGCTTGCAGGTGGATCTAAAATACATACATACATACATACATACATACATCTACTATCGATGTCTGATCGAAGTTTTCTGTGAAGGCATTAATCGATAATATCGCACAGTGAAAGTTTCGTACAGGGTGCTTCGCATATGTGCTGTAGGTCTATATGTATTATAACTGTGTACACAGTGCAGTAACGGAAATATATCATACTGCAGACTAAACTGTTTTGCGTATACTCATTCAAGACTCGTGATCTCGCGTCGTGAAGTTGACTTTAGTGTACACATTCCACGAAATAAATTGCGATTTCAATTGAACGGCTCATAAATCTTAGATAACGTAAAAAATAACACAATGGAATGTAGCGTATGTATCATAAGTAAGGTCATCATGTGATCCAAGCATAAAGTTAGGGCGTTTGAAGGGAAAACCCCGTAACCTAGACTTATTTAAGTGTCAGTGTGTTATTCAGTGTATGCCTTCGAACTTCCAAGTGATGGTCATTATTGGTGCTGACGTAACGAGCAGTCCTGTTTTGGGGAAAAAAATCGTGACCCGGCCGGGTTAACGAATCCGGCCCATCCCGATTGCTACGCCTCATTGCTTCAAATGCCACCGCCTTTATCCACTCGTCCACGGTACCGATCAACTAACAATAAAACTCTTCATAAAGATTCTTTCATGTTGCCCCTCTTACTTTGGATTTGACAGCATCTCTGGTTTGCTCTTATTGTTTATAGTTTATAGTTTCTATCGTCTGATCTATGTAATTTTCTGTTATTGTGACAACTACCCTGTTCCAGGGTCTCCTGGATTATGCGGAAGCATTCAGCTGTTTATATTGAGACTTTATGCATAAGACATTGCCATGTTTCAAAAACTTTGGACCTGAACTGAGAGCACTATCTCATCATGTGTATTAAACAATGTATTTTTACAAGTTATCTCAGAGTTTCTAAGGGCTTCAATCAAATGTGCCCAATTAGTCCGTACCTTTTTATTACCTGTACTGAGATTTTAAGTACCTTAAATTAATTCAAACAATAATATTCATAGTATATCAATTCTGAACCAATTGTTCAAAATTCCCAATGATGCTGATGATGCTTTTATTGTAACAGATGACTCACACAGTTCACCACAATGACTAGATTGTTTTATTGTTTATAACAGCTGATGCTTATCAATGTAGGGAGTTGATAAAGGATTGTCTTTATAAGGGAAAGGCTATATGTACATTTACTTGAGAAATGAGGACTAAACAATTCAATATAGAGATTGTATGAAGCTAATTTCTTTCCAAACAATATTTTCTCTCAACAGTAAGAAGAATTTTAACTTATATAAATATATGTATATATATATACATGCACACACAAAGTGGAATGACCACCTTCCTGAGGTCCTGGTTCCAACCTCTGGATATAAAATCAGTGCTCATGGCCTAGTTGGACCTGTCCATCACATTGCTAGGGAAAAAATTACCCCCCCCCCCAAGAAAACTCTGCTGCTTAGGGTAATTACCCTGGCAAGAGTATTTAAATAAAAATTATCCTTTATGAAATGATTCCTGACTGGGGCTTTTAATGATGAATCTGAACATAGGTTTCAATTGTTTGAGAGGGTTTCACATTTCAGGAAGCATTTAAAAAACAAGTTTCAGCGTTTTCTTAGATCAGACAACTCAACTAACTTTTATATAACTCCCAATTTTGATTTCTGCTTATGATTCTTTTTGTCTGTCTATCTCTACATTTGTTCCTTAATCATATATTCATTCATACTTAGTAAAGATTCCTAAATCCTATTGGTCCATTCAGGTCAGCTGACCGTGGTTAATCCTGTGAGTAAAGCACCGTAAAATTACGGGGCATCACTTTAATAAATCTTTGGTTATATGTAACCAAAAATGTTTTGTTTTATGATTCTTCCCCCACACAAATGGTAGTGTATGAATGAACGGGGTTAATCAACGGTCTAGCGTGCGTTACTCACATGATTAATGCACTCCGGGTGTTAATGCTATCGCTGGATGCACTCGGGCTCCGCCCTTGTGCATCGCTTGCATTATCCCCCGATCGTGCATTAATCCTGTGAGTAACGCACGCTAGACCGTTGATTAACCCCTTATTTATGTTTTCATGTTTCACAATTAATCAAGAATAAGTTACTCAGCATTTAAGATATATGACTTTTCAATGTCATTTGGTGAAATCAAGTGCAGGGTGCAACTGCAAGCTCTCCCCCCCACTTCAACCCCTCCTCCAAGTACCCTTCTAATCAATCCAATTAATTAATATTTAAATTTAAAAGGTTTTAATTAATCCAATTGTTGTGACTCGCTTCAAACTTTCACCTCCCTTAACGCTAACGTGAGTCACTTTTTCACTACCCCTGGACTGGCGTATCACCCTTCAATCCATCAGTTAAGCCGACAAGCCCGGGATTGATTACTGGGCCAATAGTTCTGGACGTATCTATAGGCCGGCCGAAAAAGTCTGGACATATCACAGGGACAGCAACTCTGGACCGGTCACCTATCTCTGGACCGGGTCACCTATCTCTTCTCTTGTGGGGGTCAGCTGTGAGTTGATGGCAACCAATGGTCACTGACAAAGATTCCACTATGAAAGATGAAAAATAATGATAATAAGTAATATTTATATAACGCATAATCAGCAAAGCTGCTCAAAGTGCTTAAGAAATGTAAAACCTAAAAACAAATAGTAACAAAAACCAAAATATTAAATATATAGGACCAATAAGGCAAAAAATGTAAAAGCCAAAAGCAACAATATGAAAAACACCCGTACTAAACGATATTAAATAAAAATATATAAAAAAAAAAAATTTAAAAAAAATAAAATAAAAAAAAATAAAACAAATAAAAACAAATATATAAAAAGGATAAGGCAATTCTATATTGTTTCCCAGAACGGGTAATATTACATACTGAAGTCATTACATGAAAACAGGAATGGATAAATATGTAAATACAGAGAACAGAATTTATAAGTTGCAGGTATAATTGACATTCAACCTGCTGGTTAGAAACCAGAACAAACAATTTTCAGCTAAACTGGAAGACAAATTAAAATTAAACTGCTTAGGTCAAACAATATCTGTTCAATGAAAGGAACTGCGATATAAAACAAGCCTATTCATTTGCCCAGCCCTGGTGAAGCTCTTCTTTGCATGTGAGCATAGGGTCAGCTACAAGCTAATAGTTGAGGTTAACTATCAAATAATTGTGCTTTTTTGTGTCGATACCCCCCAAAAATCACTTGTGGTGTGGCTCAAATGAATCCGTTCAGAAAGTAATTAATGAAAGGCAACTCATCTACTTATAGGGCTTTACATGAACAATGAAGACCACTTACAGTGAGGGAAGGTTCCTTTCTTGGTCACGGTGTGTAACGTATTGGACAGAAAAAAGCTGCAATTTGTGAATTCTTTATTCATGGCAGCAAGGTTCTCCAAACTGAGAAGCCAAAACAGACATTAGAGCAAAAATCACTCACAAAAGATGTCGACACACTTTGCAAAAAGAGATTGAGAAAATTCCTAATGATATGAAATGATATATTTAAATTGATATGCTCCGCTACGAGAGGTGGTTTTTTGACTCGGATAAAAAATGAAAAAACTGGCGAATGGTCAGTACTCTCGTCAAAAACCTTTTCTTGGTAAGAGTACAGTGTTCGGTCTCCATGGAAGGAGAAGATGGAAACACGGCTGTAGATTCACCAGTCTCCCGAAGGAGATTGTGTAATTTACACTCCATGCTGCATATTTTGGACTTGTAGACCAGGTAACAGAATCATAAAATACTTTTATGGATCAGAAACAGTCTCATGCATTCAAAATAATCATTAGACAAATCTATGGGAATTTGAGTTAGAGAGTGTGTGGTGTGTGGGAGGGTTGCGTGGCAGAGAGGGGGAGCGGGGGGGGGGTGGTAGGTTTAGGTCCTCTAAAATACACATCATACTCTTCTTCTTCTGCTTCCTATATTGTCATACTGTAAAAACAGTGAGAATATTAAGTGCATCTCACCTGAAAGTATGTTTTCCTAGCATCCATTTTCTATGGAATTTGATGGCCATGTTTAGTACTTTGACTACAGCCTCTCGTATCATGCTGAGCTTAGGATGGAGTAAGCAACGCTCGCCGATAGTTGCCAGATATTTATCGTGGGCCGAAATCAGGTCGTCTAGACTCTCGGCTGACGATAAAATGTCTTTGAATTCTAAGCTGGTCGTATGTAAAATCTGCCAGAATAAAATTAATAAAAATTAAATTAATCATATAAATAAATAATTTGTGAAGGATGTATTGATTAATGGATCGTTCCTGTTTCTTCATCATTTCCTTTAAATGTTTCCTCCCAATTTGGAAAATAATGTCTTCCATTTTTCCCTTTAACTTTTTTAACATTGGCTTGGCGCTATGTTTAAAAATTTACTGTGGTTTACAACAATTTCTATGAAAATGAAAGGCAATTTCTTACTTAACTGTAAAAAGTTGCCTTGTGCCCCTTTCTAGGTTCTTAATTCGAGCCCTGATTAAATTGTAGAAAGATTTGTGCTACCAAAGTATTAGTACAATATAGGTCACGATTTTATCCAAAATTGTAGGAATTAGTACAATATAGTTCATGATATTATCCAAAAGTGTAGGAATTACTGCAATATAGTTCACAGTATCACCCAAAAGTGTAGGAATTACTGCAATATAGTTCACAGTATCATCCAAAAGTGTTGGAATTACTGCAATATAGTTCACAATATTATCAAAAGTGTAGGAATTACAACAATATAGTTCACGATATTACTCAAAGTAAAGGAATTACTACAATACAGTTCACAATATCATCCAAAAGTGTAGGAATTACTACAACATAGTTCACGATATCATCCAAAAGTGTGGGAATTACTACAATATAGTCCACAATACTATCCAAAAGTGCAGGATTTACTACAATAGAGTTCACAATTTTATCCAAAGTGTAGGAATTACTACAATATAGTTCACGATATTATCCAAAGTGTAGGAATTACTACAATATAGTTCACGATATCATTCAAAGTTCCAAACAGAGTGTTTTAATTAACATGTCTTTACTACAAATGCATTGCCATGACCAAAGGACATAGCCAGTACAAGTAGAATGATGGTCTCTAGTTTTCAATGTCCCGACTTATTTGGGTAAATATTTTAAAATGTCTCGAAGTCTGCCCTGCTGATAGACTTTTAAGTACTGGTTGTCGTTTGGATAGGCATCTATTTCTGACGAATGCTGGTCGGTCAGATTTACGATCGCCGACCAGCGAAGCCACATCATGAGGGTTAAAGGGTAACCCCCAACCACCCCCACCCCCCCTGATGGTCTTACCCTTGTCATGAGGTAATCGTGGACAGCTACGACGAAGTGAAGCAATCTGAATCGCAAGAGGTACAACTGATGGAGAAGAGATGGCGGTGTGACGATGCTGCCGTCTGGACGGTGGGAATTATCTGTTGCATCATGATGTCGGCCATCTTGGATAGTTCTTAAATGTGCTGGTGGAAGCAGAACGAACAAAGAAAATTAAAATTCATTAATTAATCATTGTTGAATGATTGACAGGTCATTATATGGACACTTCATTGTGTGTTATTATAGTAACCCCCCCGCCACCCCCCAGGGACGCTTTTTTGGTTAGTTTATGCATCAAAGAAGATCTGAAGGCATTAAAGGGACAGTGTCTACAGCTTTCAATACTACCCACCTGAGATTACTTAAAGGGATACTTCGGTGGCTGACCATAACACATTTATCTTAAATTGAAAAGTATTTCACACTGTTTGTTGATAATCCCCAATGCTAACAAATGATATGAGCATGTGACTTTGACCTAATAGAGGGAATTTTGCATGTTTTCTTCAATTCATTTTTTATTTTACAGCAATTAACTACAGCTACCGGAGTATCTCTTTAAAAGCAGGTATTTCGAATTGATTGTTTCAGCCCTCTATTATCTGATTTTCTGAGCATAACTCAAAATTTGATCAAACTAGCACAAATTGTTGGATGTTTTAACAGAAAAATGAGACTTAATTACAGGTTCTATGCTGTTCATGTTGGTGTAAGCTTATAAGCCTATCAAATAGTGTTCGTTTTTGTTCTCATTATTTTTTTAAAATATGTATGTAATATTATGGCAACAGCCACCATTCCC
>JAIPMN010010935.1:0-16135 GCA_020650975.1 Apostichopus californicus
GGGGGGAATCCAAACTTGAAACATGGGGTAGAGTTTCCATGGTCGATGTTAAAAACGAAACGGCAAATTGGGAAGATCTCGAGCGAGGCAGACTTTGGGTTGGCATGATATGTTTATGGTCGTGGATATTCAAACACGTATGTACAGAATGAGCATCACGTTCTTAGCAAAGCATGTAGCAAACTCTTGGTAATGATCTTTAGGTTTGCATGCCTGAAGAACTATGTTGTATTCAGTAGTTAAAAGTGGGACCTCTTCAATTGTTACAAACTTAAAATCAAAAATACGTTCTCCCACTTCTTTGTTTGTTTTATAAGAGGATGACATGAAAGTTCAGGTTTAAATGATAACGTCAATTTATTTCGTCGTACGACATTTTTTTAAGACATTATGGATAGGTGGGGATCGAAACGACAATTTAAATCTTGACGGTTTAATCGTGGGAATAGTATAAAAAGGTATTAAGAGTTTATTAAATGAATTAAGTGGAATATAGGTAGAGACTACACAAAATAAAATGACAAAAACAGTATTGTTTATATGAAGATCGAGAAAATTAAAAACCTACATTAGCAAAAGAGAGGGATAGATGATAAACTAAATTTCTACTTTCAGACCAAACCGAATCCTACAGAAATTGTGACTTTATTAATTACATATTCAGGTTTATGTTTTGAGTTTCATTTTTAAACAAAAAGTAGAAGAGAATGCTGAACTTAGAGGGGAAGTTTTTATCGAGTGGTTTATAATCCATCTGTGGTATGACTGATATCGGTCATATCATTATTAAAGATTGTTTTTGTTGCCATAGTGATTTTCTTTGAAGGAATGACAACTTCATTCCCCAGAATATAGTGTCAAGAATGCAATTTGTCTTTTTCAAAAAATTGCAAATTATTATAATATAATAATTCCACATTCCTTTACTAATATGCTGCTTAACCCAATTTGACAGTTGTGGATAATTTTATTTCACTGATGGAGCCAAATTGAGATCTAGTTCGTGATTAAAACAGATATGAAAAAGTCACTTGGTAACCGGGCGCCGACTCGGATTAGTGCGACAAAATGTCGAGAAGCTAAATGGAATCTTTAATTCCGTGCTTATTGAATTTCATTTGTTGCCAAAAATAGTATGCCTTTTAATATTAAATTCCATGTAATCCTATTTTGAAAAATTTGCTAACAAATCACTGATCAAACTCAGGAGCCTTCAGTTGCTTAAATTTTTGGCAAAATCAGTTCAGTTATCTTATTAATTGTCATAGGTACGCGAAACAAAATTAATACCAAACTGAAATATATTTAATTGCTTTCGTGGAAATAGTCATGTCAAACTATTATGGTTTTCTGTCATTCTTGCATGAAGCTTTGTCGCAACAAATCTCCAAGTAAAAAAAGAAAAAAAAAACATTTGCAATGTCTTCCGCAAAATCCAAGTTTACACACCTTCATCATACCAGTGATAGTAAAATTGTTTATATGAAAAATGTATTCTCATTATGATAGCTGTAGGCCCTAAGTGTATGGATGTATTAATGTACATCACGACATCACATTGATTGATGCAGGATGCAGAAAGAAACTAATTTTCCGTTTGCCGTTAGAAGCAAAGCGTTTCGTGGCTAGGCATTAGATCTGATCTATGCGAGTGAAGGCGGGAGTTACAGCGACCATAAATCTCTACGAGTCGCCGAACGTATATATCCATTTTTGAAGATGGGATGTGGAGAAAATAATCAGCATGTTTACATCAAGCCTGAATATCAGCCTGATGGTGATAAATTTATTTCAAAGTTTTGTCGGTCGACATACATAGTTAGAACGTACTGACTTTGACAGAGTAGCAATTTCAGCAAGGTTTGAAAGAAATGGACAGATTTTTAGTATGTGTGAAATAAATGTGTGCGCATATATATATGTTTGTGTCGTTAAACAAATATTATGGAAGAATCTTTAGAGCTCAGGACGATCTTCGTTAACCTAATAAAATTGTTGTTTTCTCTTTAAAAGTTTAAAATAGCTTTGTATGATGATCACACGATACCTTGTCAGCGGGTTATAAAGAAACGTGGGCTTGGGGAGGTAGGGGTATAGATAGAGAAAAATGTGAGATAGTAAGTTTGTGGCTCAAAATATGCTCTTTAGTTGTTGGAATAGGGCTAATGTTATCCTTATATCCCTGTTGAGACCTGGCATGTTAGGAGTGTTAGCTCAGTGGTTAACGCTGGTGCCTTCCAATCATAAGGTCCCCAGTTCGAGCCACTCCAAGATTAATGTATGTCGTCCAGTTACACAGTTGTTGACAATTCATATAATCATGGACGTTAAATATGAATCTAAGAGACTGACTTCGGTCAGTATGGGCTTTGATAAGCCAATGAGGCTTCTTCGTGGGTTCCTGCTTGCAGGAGGATCTAAAATACTACATACATGTTGCATCTGGTATGACTAACTTTGCCACAATTGCTCCTGTGGGTAATATGTTAAATATCTTCCGGATGGAAGATATGATGATTCTGGTTAAGATTAATACACTGGATATCATTTCAGTCTATTGCATCAGCACCATGTCAGATTTTCGGTGATTGTGGATGTGTGTAGGACACATCTTTAGAGGTTAGTTGGGGGAAGGGGGAAGGGGGAGAAGGGGTGGCAGTTGCCTCTGGTAATTGAAGAGGTGTAAAAAAATGGCGACCTAGTGCTTATTAGCAGTGTAAAATAATGAAATATTGACATATTGTTCATATATTTGACATCAGTGTTTACAAATTTCATGGTTGGTTAAATTATCAGTATATATCATTAATCAAACAGCACAAACACTTTAAGCTGCAGTCTGAGGTAAAGAATACATAGTCTGGACAATTAAAAGAGACAATCAGTTTCCCATATTTTGATTTGATTCATGATTGATGATACTTCAAATTGCCAGCGCTTCTCTTTGATAAATAGACAATTACCCTACTGTATTTGATGACTTAAGAAAGCGGAAGTAAGCCGCTCATGATATTAGTGATTGCATTGATCCATTCATAGCTAGCTCGATAGCAGATGGTTTTCCACCAAACAATATGACGCACACGTTTTAACTTTCAGAGTTCTTTCTATGACATCACACCTGTTTGCTTCAAGTTCACTGATGTTGGTGCAAGTGGTTTCAAATTTCTATTTGAGCATCATCGAAACAACAGTAGTACCTTAATATGGGAACTGACTGCAAATTTGACCAAGATGCTTAGAACATGTAACTTACTCTTCATTCATAATCAGTCAAAAAGAAATTGACTGTCCAGACTATAGTTCTGTTAAGAATGCTATTAAATAGTTAAAATTGAACTTTTTTTATAGAAATTTAATCTTAATAAGGAAAAGAAGTATTAAGTTTGTGGATTGAATGTCACGCTTTCAGTATACTTTGCTTGACAGATGCAGTGGTATGATTAATAAGTTCTTGTAGTTGTTATTCCATATTGGAGAATGATCAGAGCTAAATATGTTTTTAAATATATGAAAACGATTTTGTGTCTTCATACTTCCATATTGAAACAATATATATTTACAGATAAATTAAAGACAGTTTAGCTCTTAACCCTCTGGTCTAATTAATAAAACCAAAACCCATTTGCATTGGAGTTTTGTGCAGATTCCTCTATTGTGCACGGGATAAATTATTCCGCATAGTTGATTTTAATATGTATCATTAATCTGTGTTTCCATACATACTTATCTTAGGGTATTTAAAAACACCTTAAGATCTGCTATTTACTGCCATCCATTGTTCTATGAAGATTATAGCCTTGCTGTAGCATTCTACATGTAATGTCCATTTAAACTATAGGACTTACTATCTAAGAATATTGCATCATACCATTTACTTTCTTAAGTCCCCATTTATACCGTTACTCACTTTTTCAGCTATAACAATTAAGTGTACGTAACTTGCAACTATAAGAAAATTACGCAATAGTTCTTTACTTCCTTTCCCACAAATTGCATATATGAACTATATTAAATAAGCAATTTTACATGTGTAATATCTATACAATATGCATACAATAGTACAATTACTACCTAGTCAAGTTGAATTAGTCACAGTCGTTCTGTAACAAAGGATATAACAAAGTATACAGTGTGATGTGTATAGATACTTTCTTAGAAAATACAATGTCTACATTTTGGTTTATTAATTAAAATATGACATCAAGTATATATGTAATGTTAATGTACCATCTCGCAATATTACAAACTACTGATCTAGTAGTGGGAAATTTAAGTCCTAGTTTGTGACAATTTTTACTCTTTACTACTTTTCTCTGTTATAATACGTATACAAACTGCAGATCTACTTATTGGGAAATTTAATTCCTACTGTAGTCTGTGACAATTCACTTTAATTAGTACTACATTTCTCTGTTATAATAAGTATACAAACCACAGATCTAGTAGTGGGTAAATTTAATTCCTAGTCTGTGACAATTTTACTCTATACACATTTCTCTGTTATAATACATATACAAACCACAGATCTAGTAGTGGGTAAATTTAATTCCTAGTCTGTGACAAATACACTTTTTTTTAATACTACATTTCTCTGTCATAATAAGTATACAAACCACAGATCTAGTAGTGGGTAAATTTAATTCCTAGTCTGTGACAATTTTACTCTATACACATTTCTCTGTTATAATACATATACAAACCACAGATCTAGTAGTGGGTAAATTTAATTCCTAGTCTGTGACAAATACACTTTTTTTTAATACTACATTTCTCTGTTATAATAAGTATACAAACCACAGATCTAGTAGTGGGTAAATTTAATTCCTAGTCTGTGACAATTTTACTCTATACACATTTCTCTGTTATAATACATATACAAACCACAGATCTAGTAGTGGGTAAATTTAATTCCTAGTCTGTGACAATTTTACTCTATACACATTTCTCTGTTATAATGCATACAAACCACAGATCTAGTAGTGGGTAAATTTAATTCCTAGTCTGTGACAATTTTACTCTATACACATTTCTCTGTTATAATACATATACAAACCACAGATCTGGTAGTGGGTAAATTTAATTCCTAGTCTGTGACAAATACAGTTTTTTTAATACTACATTTCTCTGTTATAATAAGTATACAAACCACAGATCTAGTAGTGGGTAAATTTAATTCCTAGTCTGTGACAATACATTTTAATACTATGTTTCTCTGTTATAATAAGAATATAATAATATTGTTACTTTCTGTATATAGGTTGTAACACACTCTAATTCCTTGACATCCTTGTCCACATTTTCTGCCAATAAAATGACCATCCCGTAACAGTTGTTGGTCTTAGCATTACATGTGATATGTCCGTTCATAACTGACACAGCTGCATATAGTCTGTTGTAGAAATTAGCAGAATATTCGTCATATAGCAACCCCAAAGTAATGTCTCAGTGGCTTAACATTTGGAATGACTTGAAAACTAACAATTCTCCATCGAATCCCGATCCCATCGTATAATTTTTTATTTCTTTACTGTCTCAGATATCAGATATATACAGCTCCCATCTGTGATATGGTGATACAAGCATCAACAAAATGGAGGAAAATCTGTCCTCCAGAGGTTGCAAGAGAATAGCTTTGACGATCGTTGAAATTCAGACAAAATCAGAGATAAAAACTTTTAATGTAAACCGAAACCGCCGGCTGAATATTTTGCCGACAGGTTTTATCGATATTAATGTCAGAGGGAAGAATAAAAAAAGTCCTCCTGTTGATTATGAGAAATTTGTCGCCGGTTTGCTTCCACAGGACTCATGAATAATTCATGTCGAGGATCGTACCAAACTGTTAAAAGATACGACACCCTCACATCACGAGCAATGTCGTCGTCGTCGAAAGGTTCAATAAATAGATGATGTATTGGATGGAGAGAAGTTAGCTTAGACCTGAGTCGGGGAAAAAAAACTTGTAAACGTTACCAGTAATTTATCATTCCCTGTTGGATTTCAAGATAGTAAATATAAAAACAAACGGCTCTCCTTGCTTCTCGGTTTACATCTTGATGGTCTCCATGTTCTTTCGACTCAATCTTTTCTAATCACGAGGGGCCCTAGAAGATTCTTCAAGTGCTGATCGAGCGTGACTTAATCTCAAACAAAAATCGGAAACTCTGCTCGGGTTCTAAAAGTTTTAATAAACATTTCCCAGTTTTTAAACACTAGGACTGTTTAGAAACCTGCGAAGAATATTTCTGGAGACATTATGCGATACCGAATGAGTACTTGAAATGTTTACAGATCGAGCGTTTCCACATGCATTCGGATCGAGCATTCCAGCCCTTAACATATTCCGAGTGTTCCAGTGCCCTGTTTGACATATTTTGTATATGTAAAGTTAGTTTGCAAAATTGAAACAAGATTGACAAAATTGAAAAGCAAAAATTGTTTTGACCAAATATTGTACTAGGACATACTTATTCCTTTGAATCTTGTTTAGAACTGTTACCAATAACACTTTTATGTTCTATAGTATGCATCAAAAATTTCTAAAATTTGGAACAAAATTGGAATATTACTTTCAAAACTACTGCTATCTAAATTTCCTCATTTCTTGAAATCAAAGCATGGTATTAATCTATATTTCTTACATTTTGGTTGAATATGTTCATATCAAGGTCAATTATGGAAGTAGCTGTTTTAATCCAAAATATTTCAGACTATTAAACTGGTTAAATGTCAGGGGATTTTGCCATTTGCCAGCTAGTAGGGGGAAAAAGAGATAAACACATGATAAAGGCGATTGACAAGTATAATCAGTCAAAAAACTGGTATGATTTCCGTAGTCCTTACATGATACCTCGATTACTGCTTATTATATTATTAGAATGCTCCCATAATTCCCAGTAAAACTTGATGTGAGTTGCTGTAATTCAGAAAAATGCCACTGGGAATAACTTAAAATAGCCGATTAGAATTTTGATACGTTACTGAACTTAATAAATGCATGTAAAGAGAGGTTTTATTGTATGTGACATTGTTATTTTTGATACTTTTGTGATGATTTCTGTTATTCTTATTATTATCATTATTATTGTTATTTTATTATTAATATTAAAGTTATTTATTTTATTTTATTTCACTTTATTTTATTTTTCTGTGATTAGCTTTTAGAACCCGTCATTGACGACTTCCTGAGTCGCTGGGGCGAACATTGGCTGTCATGCCCCCAAATATTTGCAGAGCTGTAGTAGCTGAAACTGAATGTTGCAATAATTTAACATGCACGGCTTCATGCAGAACATTTTGTTTACTTTGTGATAATTGTCATGGTCCTCCAATTTATTTGAGCTATGGCACTGCAAGGAGAAACTATTCCAACATAATGGATCGTTAGGTTAAATTCATATCAAATTGTGACCTTGGAAAACTCTCAACAAATTTGAAAATTGCTGGTGTGCTTCTTTTCCCTTTTTTTTTTGGCACATACATTAGTGTATGATTTATATTAGCTACGTAAATGTGGAAAGTGCCTGACTAAAGAAATTTATAGAATTGGATGAAATTTCTAAAATTTATTGAGATCTTTGTTTGCTTTAGGATTAATGCTTCTCATTATTCAGTAAGGCTATGTCATTAATTATACTAATTCACAGCGCGTACTCCCTCACCTCATATAACCTTATGCATTACCGTATTTACCTCGCTCTAGCATCTGGCAATTGTTTGTATGTGTGTGTGGCCATCTCCCTTCCGTAATTGCCAGCCTTCGGTGCAAGTATCGCTCTTCCTTTGCTTCCTTTGCAAATGTGTCATTGCCTTAAGTTTATTGGTTTCTTATGGATTGACCATTCACAAATTAATTATATTAATATGCACAAATTTGTCATGTTCTTAAGTTTATTGTTTTATTATGGACGGACCATTCACAAATGTCGATGATTCGTCCGCATTATTTGCAAATCCAGCTAACGGTCGATCCCTAATATTAGTCCAAAAACTCATGCGTGGTCTTATCGTTGCTGATCTGTTTAAAAAGTACAATAATAATAATAATAAGTAATATTTATATAGCGCATAACCAGCAAAGCTGCTCAAAGCACTTTACAAATGTAAAACCTAAAAACAAATACCAAAATATTAAATATTAAATATATAGAACCAATAAGGCAAAAAATACAACACAAAGATCGGAAGTCTGCCATCTTTCTTTTTATTTTCTACAATTTTCTTTAAGAAGCAAATCGAAAAACTTGAAAAACAACAACTGTTGGATGGTGGATAATACTCAGTTTATGGAAAGAAAGTCTTTCCTTTTCAGGAAACAATTACATCTACATACGATACAATTCCGTATTTGGTAAAATGTCCAGAAACTCTTAGTTGGTCCTTTTAGGTCGTTTATGGGAAGAAGATCTTTTCCCTTTCTTGAAAAGACATGAACAATATAATGAAGCTCCATGTCATACAAAATGTCTCCGAAAAAAATGCAGTAACATAAAATTACCAGCTAATTTATTAGCAGTTTGCCGGTGTTTATGCGTGAGGCTACGAAGACCTTCTGTTTGACGCAAGTCATCCGCAAAACAAATACAACTTCCCCGGTCTTTTATATCCCGTGCGATTGATCTAGGTTGACAGTAACGACCACTCAAAAAAAAGGAGGGGAATAAATAATACAATACAAAGGAGAGATTGGATCTGTAGTCAAATAGAGATTACCGTCGTCTTTCTACGTCGTTTGACGAAAGGAAGACAGTCGTAGATTTCGCATCCCCCTTTATTAATTGATTCATGCTTGTTTTCTACCATTTTCAAAGGTTATAGGTAATTGTGATGGAGCGATGTAAAGATGTTCTTGCTTTATTGGAGGCCAGGGGTGTTACATTTATAAGGAGGGGACAGAGTAAGGAATTCTTAAGAGCATTTAAATTTTATCGGTGTATTTAACAACGAAGGAAAAACTGCTTCTTACCCTCCTCCCTGTTCATTCCCATGTGTCACACAACACTTGCCGATATATTTTTCTACGAATTTGGTTCATAATCATAATTTATGGATTCATAATCTAAATGATGAAAGGTATACAAATGAGAGTTTTGACACTGGTTTATATTAAATATGCTTGTCACACTTACTGCACATGTTTATAATCAGTTTGCGACAATTGGAACATACGGTAAGAAAGGTAATTTAAAAATGTGAAGGATAGGATGGAAGGGATATAATTGTTAGATATCTGAATTAATAAATATATCAGATACATGTATATATGATATACCTATGTGATGTGCCAGTCTGCATATATTGCATTATAATTGCACAGAGCTAGGATCATTTTAACATCCACCTGCATCAAATGTCTCCGCTAAAATTGATCATTAGCGAAATCTTGACTGTAGGCTCAAGAGGACGTGATGTACAAAATGTATCCAGATTTTCTTGAAGAACTGGAAGGATCTTTAAAGCAAGTTCTTTCCCAGAATAAAAACTGCCCCATATCTTTTGCCGGGGTGGAAGTCGTCGATATAGTTTCACCGATCGTTGTACACGGACAACGTTTGACGTAAATCTAGCAATCTGTAGGGAGATTGGTTCACCTTGGGTGCTTATCGGATTCTGCCTATCTTTTTCATTTCTTTCCCTTTTTTCTCTTTCTATCTTCTCCTTCTCCCTTTTTCCTTTCTAAATTGAGTTATGACTTGCAGTATTAATATAAAACCTTTGTAATTAGAGTTTCCATCAGTTAAGACGAACACCGCACCCGAGGTCCTGAGGGGCTCTAAGTCTACGGCTAGCGCTCTTCGTTCGGCAGAATCGTCGAGATGAACAAACTACCTGTTTGAAATGACGGTGGCAACTCATCTTTTTTACTAGCCTTGGGCAATCATGCCATTTTGTTTCAATCAATACTAGATTTCGCCTTCTCTGCCCTGGTGGAGTAAAAAATTCTCCAGTGCAGCTTTACTCTCCTCCCAATAGATAAAATTCCCGGATTTTAGTCGTCAAATATTCTAAGTTAATGATTCTTTTAGGTTGATGGATCCGTAATATGGAAGATATCATTTTTGCTTACAGGAGGAATATTGAGTTGAATGCAGACTTTTTTTTTCTTCCTCTTCTTCTTCGTCTTCTTCTACTTCTTTCACTCTTTGTCTTTAGTTCCATAATGGAGGAATTTGTTTCTTAGTAGTGAAGATTTATTTAGAAAATATTTAAAAGAAAGATGAAATAGTGTGCAAATAATGTGCAAATTCAAAATTTAAGTTGGCATTTACCTGATCATCACAAATTTGTACACTACCATGTTTGTGTAATCATTAAAGTGATTGCCAATATAGCACCGTCAAATTTATGGGATGAATTTTTTTTTAAAATGTGTGGACTTGTGGAGCTTAGAGTTGGTAAATTATTAAGTTTTTTATCATAATTTACATAAAAACCCTACTTTGGGAAGTTGAAATATATGCTTTTATGCCAAGTATGCTTTGGTGTTTCTTTAAATGTTGCATAAATGGTAAATTTTAAAGCCTATGTCATATTGTTGAAGTATGTCCCTAGAAGGTAACCAGTTCTAGCATCTTTCAATTATCTGAAGAATCTGCTGGTATAGTCAAGGGACAGCTATGGAATGTTCAAATTCCTTTCGTCAATAAATCGTTATTAATTCAGAGGGACTTTATTAGTTGACAGAATGCAGTATTGTGACAACTTATAGATCATTCCTAACAGAATTTAAAGTAAAAAGCAGGAAAATTCTCTCAATTCCCTCCTCCCACCTCCCACCTCCCACCTCCCAAATGTATGTTAGGTGGCTATATGAAGCTCAGTCTGGTGGGCTGACCACATACCCCACATACATTAGAACTTTGTATAAAAAGGCATGAATTTTGTATACAACAGGGATGGGTGGTGGTCATTATGAAATGGTCTTGCATGCCACAGTGAAATTTGAACCAAATTAATCCTAATTATTTACTAGGATGTGATACTGTACTCCTGTGAAAAGTGAGTGAATTGTGTTACATTACTTAAATATTGTAAATTAGTCAAAAGAATCTGTTCATATTATGTCCATTCGTTATGTTGAACTTGAACAATATCTTATCACAAGGCGCTGTGACTCCCCAAAGTATACAGATATTTCTTTATTTTCATCGCTATTCAGATTAGGAAGTAGTCTTACTTTAAGAGGCAGCATTTGGGGGGATCTGCTGCCTTCCCTCCATAGTTAAGTGATAATTATCACTTAACTGGGATTAAACCAAAACCCAAAGTTTGCTTCTTTGTTTTTGCTGCGGACATCCACGGACCCGCAGCTCTGCATTATAACAGTTGTAAAGTTACCCAAGGGTGGCACTTTGCTCACATGTGTGCTTGAATATACAAAGCCCCATGATGCATCATTAGACCAACTGTATCTTCCAATTCTCATTCGATATCGTCCGTTCCTAGTTTGATATCGTTACGACACTCGACATCCCCTCATCATAGTCGCTATGATATTACAGTGTGCACACGCTCAGAACAACTGTTTATAGCGTCTTCCTAATTCTTGCCCACGTATCCGGCGTCCAATACCGTTCCACGGGGAGCTATAAATAAAACGTTTTCCAGAGCATAAGTTTCTTTGCGTTCAAGATCAATTACCGTATCGAACTGGGAATAAATTGGGTTTCGGGAGGACAGTATTTTTAAGCTCATCCAAGCTGAGATTTTAATGGGATCATAGATGGCTTGTCCTCCTTCACGTAAACTCAGCGGTGTTGGCTATGATGAAATGTTATTTTCACATTTTCCGACGGTCGTTCTGTTAAGGTCAGATGGAGTGAAGATGACATAGGATGTAATGAATATCTGGATTTTCAGGTTGAGTTATTTATATTTTAATGACAAGCTTTCTTACTCTTTTTTTGAGTTACATGCCATTAATCAACCTTGTAATAATTTCGTAGTGAGCATTATCTTGATTAAAGTGTTCTATAAAAATTAGGGCCAACATTTAAATAGATTTGGCTTGTCTATTAGTTCTAGCTCGCTCCCTCTCTTGAATTGCTCATCTTTGAATGAGTTTAGGATTTATTCTGTTACCTCCCTTACCTGTCTCCTCACAGCCTAAGCACTCTTGCTATACCATATGCCTAGAGTGAACTGGTAACCTTAAGCACTGTATGCCCCCAGTGACCAGTAAATACTGGTCAATTTGCCTTCTTTCCTATTCCTTCTCAAAGACTACCAGTTCAGTTCACCAGTTCACACAGGGAGTGTTAGCTCAGTGGTTAACCCCAGGGCCTTTCAATCATAAGGTCCCTAGTTCGAGTCACTCCAAGATTAAATGTATGTCGTCCAGTTATGTACAGAGTTATTGACAATTCATAATCATGGACGTTAAAATATGAATCTAAGAGACTGACTTCGGTCAGCTTGTGGCTTTGGTAACCCAATGATGGCTCTTTGCGAGTTCCTGGCTTGCAGGAGGATCTAAAATACATTCACATACATACACATACATACTTTAGGCACGGTAGCACATTAAGAGTGCTGAGAATTGTGAGGAGACAGGTAAATTTGGGACCCGTAAAATATTCAAACCTGGTAAGTCTTGTGAATCTTGGGGAATCTATCATATAAGCAGACGGCAGGTTCGAGAACTTCAGACACTTTATGTTTATGGTGACGTACTGAGCATATGGTGACGTACTGAGCATATCAGAATCATTATGTTATATAGTGGGTAATCAATGTTCACTTACCTTCATTAGAGTGCTTGTATCATGAGAGGGTCTGCAATAAAGTGAAACAAATCATGCAAGACCCAACACACCCTTTGTTTGAGCACTACATTTAGAACCGCTCTGGACTGCGTTTATGCCCACCACGTACACTTAGGGGCTGCTACAGAAACTCAATTGTGCCTAATTCTATCCATATATTTAATTCACAAGTGAGAAGATAAGTTTCTTATTTGTAGGACTTGCTGTATATATATGTTTGTGTTACAGTATGTGTATCACAGTCTATTGATACTTATACTATTACTCTTTTTTTTTCGTTTACGACCTGTGTAAGCCGAATTTCGGATTGTGGACAATAAATTCAATTCAATTCAATTCAATATACTGAACCTTGGCAGGTTCTGAAACTGTTTTGTCTGAAATTTGTTGATGGCTGATGCATTCATTGACAATAGAGAAACCATAAATAGTGGGAAACATGATATTGGTCACTTTGTATGTGGAGGATAAAGAGGCAATTTGTGTTTCTCTTTAAGGTATTGCTATAATGGGAAAAACTTGTCATCTTTTATTCAAATAAAAGCAGGACCATATACAGGAGCCTTTGATATAAATCATAAAAATAGGGAAAAAAACATGAAAAAAGGGCATTTCCAAATGAAGCATACTTCCAAAAACAGGCAAGATTAGGAGTATTAATCACTTTCAATCAGAAATGGAATATATTTCCTTCTCACTTTTCCTTCACTTTGAGATCTCATCAGTTTGAAAAAGTCGGTTTTCAGGTGTATGAAGGACTTAAATAATTCAACTTGTTTACTCGGTAACATCAAGAACTTTTACAAATCCCGGACAAAATGTGATGTTGATTGTAAGTGAATGCTTCAGTGACATTTTTTTACACATTATAACTTTACAGATGATACTGTGATGAATTATGGACTTCAAAAGACTCTATATTTTGTTCGTACAGGCATCCACTTTAACCTCGACTGGCATATCTGTTGGTTTTCTATTACGCTACTGCAGAACCGTTTAATCCACATCAGCGATAAACAGAAAAGTGAAACTTTTGACATTGTTGCTCATGTAATTGCATATATGCCTGGTGGGATATATCCTGGTTTCTAATCTGTACTGTTGTATCAATTATTCAATTAAATTAATAAATAAATTAATAATTTTATTCGATGGTTATTTCATTTTTTTTATTATTATGATCATTAATTCTTCTTGCCTCACAGGAAGTTGAAGTCAGCCAGCAGAGGAAAGTCTGTGACAATCTCGAGAAACAAGTGACAGAAGAGAAGGGGAAATTTTCCCAGCTCGTAAGTACTAAATTTTTGTGAAATGCTATGTCTCCTCGCCGCCAAACGTTAGCTCTTTCGGCTGTTACGGTACTGGTGTTTGTAATAATTGACTGATGAGGAGTGGATAGAGGGAAGGAAGGAAGGAATAAATCAGACAAATTTCTTTACTGAGATAAAACAGCTAGAAGTTGAAGAGGAGTCATTTTCAAAAATCTAGTAAAAATATGCTTCCATGTGTGTAAGGTTTTATACAAAACTTCTTAGACATATACCAACTGTGTAGTCCACTCACAGCTCGTTTGAAAAGCTTGTTCAGTTCAGTTCAGTTATTCCAGTGTTCAAAATTTTCGAACAATTTGTAAAGAAGAAGGTAAGAGAATAAGAAAGTTATGGGAGCATTTAAAAAAACGTAAAAGTAGTATAAAAAATAGAGGTTGAAAAATTAAACATGAAAGGAACAAGTGTTCAAGAGGATGAAGAGTTGCAACAAAGGTTCTAATATTCTAAATTGGGTAAAAAGTGCTACAGTGAATGAAAGCAAGTTTTGAGAAAAGAGGGTTTTTTAAATTTAATATGATGTTATTGGAGGACTTCTTAAATTCTACTTTGTGTTATTACACAGAGTTGTTAGGCAATGACTGAGTTACTACAATTATTAGTATTCTTAGTATTCCTTATAAAACCTTGTCTTACAGCTTTATTCGTTTGATGTTTTAGAGTCAACAGTGGAACAGACAAGTTAATAAGCCAGTCACTTTGGCAAGGCCAGTCTTTTAAAAAACAAATTTGTCAGGAAATGAACATTTTTACATCTCTATATCTCTTTGTCTTTATTCAACGAATTGAAGTCAATATTATAAAGAACTTTAATAAAAAGGCAGCTTGCTATTAAGTCTATTAAAAATAAAAAAAGAAGCCATTAAAACTGGCATGCAAGTGTTCTGACGTTCGTACGTAGTGAATTAATACCTGAGTTTGATGATCGGCGTACAGTCATCACTAACTTGTAAATTGTAAATTTATATCAGGTTGAAATGTGGAAAGAAAAGATGTAGCCAAGCGATAAACTCATCAGGATAGACTTTGATGGATGTTTATATCAACATTTTTAATCGATTTATAGTCATGTGGTAAAAAACAAGAAAATGAGGAGGGAGTCTCTCAGATCGTAATTACGAAAGCATTCTGGCATAAATGGTCACTGGGAATTTGGTTAGCCATTTATACTGGCTATTTCAAATGAGGAGTGAAACCAACTTCAAAGTAAAACTCAGTTTTGAAATGGTGTTGTACATTTAAACAGCAGCTGTCAAATAGCTTGAATTATTACACAAAGTTTAATTTCTCATAAAACACTGAAACTGATGTATGCCTCCCCAGTGTACAAATCTGCTATATCATTGCATTTGTGTAGCGATTCGCCCATTATTGTGTATCATTTTATAGAGCTATGGGATACTGGATTAGATATTCCCTGTCTATGAAAGATATTTTTGAATTAGAAAACAACCTGACCGCAACAATAACTGCACTCTAGTTATCATGCAAGTAAATTTGCCAATAGGATCTGGAACCTTTTTAATTTCTCTTCATCTTTTCTCTTCGTATATTTTCTAAATTGGAAGAAATTTAAATGTTGACACTAAAAATGTTATTAGATAAAGCCAAAGAGTAAGTATTGATGCACTATATATATAATTATATATCAAATTGATATCCATCGTGTTTAAAATACAGGTAACCCCACAGCTGATGTGCTTGTGTCATTACTTAATGTTTGCGTACTCGTAAAATATGCAGAAATTTATTCGACTTAGCTATTAAGTTCCAGATCCAGATTTGAAACCAAGACTTCTAATTCAAATTCATTTCACAGAAACTATAATGAATAATATATGATCATTGGTGCGGCAGTAATGCTCTGAATTTAGCTGATGTAGGAAATTAAAACACAAAATCTCTCATCACCTCATTGCGTGTCTGATCTTATCCCTGAAACATTCATATTTTACTGTTACATATTTCATCATCTCCAAATTATGCACAAAAGGGGAAAAAAGAAGAGCAACAGTGGGGGGGGGGGGGGGGGGGGGGGGG
>JAIPMN010010939.1:0-20228 GCA_020650975.1 Apostichopus californicus
TTCAGAATAACTTTGAGGTCCCGTAACATGCTGAGCGCAAGTAACGTTCGATATTTGGTGTAGCCTAGGTGCAAATTACTACGTGAAAATTTGATTCGTTAATATATAGGTCTAGGCCAGTACGTAAATTGGTCAGATATTCTTCAAACTAAGAACACAGAAACCAGAAAAAATCGTGTTTTGTTTTCTTTATTTCAAATAGTAACACGTTGATATTTTTATTATGTCCGGGATTCCCGGGAATGATACCGAAACGAATGTAATAACCGGTTGTTTCCCCACTACCGGTAGTAGTTACACATTGCTTTGTGATCGGGATTAGTCAATACCGGGATCGGGATACCGGGATTCACTTGACTACCGGGATCCCGCACAACCCTAGTTCTAGGGCTAAAATTAAGGTGTGGCCTGCCATCGTGACTATTGCAAAACCGGTCCCAGAGCACAGTCTGGCAATTTTGAACGAATTTTGTTTAAGACATTGTTAATAAAACATGGAATTTACAGTATTAAACTTGGTAGTAATGTATCATAAGGTCGATATTGCTAATGTAGGCATTTATATTTTCTATTCCTTCTTCTTTCCTTTTTGTTTTCTTTGTGAGTGCGACTGGGGTGGAAGTTCGTACGGGTTCAGTATAATATACATGTGAACATGAAAATAAGATGAAATGAAACAAAACAAACAATTTTCTCATTATTAGTCTGTGTTTAAACACTGGAAAGGTAACCGTTTGCGCAAAGATAAACTATACAAAAGATCGGCACACTTTTGCCACGATAAAGTGTATTGTGTGTAAAGGGGTCATTGTGCAGTTGTGGCTCCGCCGTGCGCAGACTAGATTTGGCTACGTTACCTTATGGTATGTATGTATCCAGATCACATTGAAATTTAATTTGGCATCATCTTTCCATAGATGCTGCAGATCTGAGCACTTGATTACTTTACAATAATATAGACTGGAGACCGAAGCAAAGGTCAACAGGATTTAAATGGGGGCTTCTCAGAGTTTATGGGCTATCACAGGAAACCCACCCGTAGGTTTAGGAGAACAGCCACCATCATACGAAGTAAGTTGACAATTGTTTCTGACTCGGTGTGTAATAAATGTGTTATCATTGAGGCCTAGAATCATGTACGTTATCTGGCTTCTCATTAGCCAGACATTTATATTCTAGAGGATGAAGTAAGACACTATTGAGGATGATTCTGCAACATTTGTGCAGACTCTAGTTGTAGTTGGTTCTTCTTAAGGCAATCTCACATTCTCTTCTCCAGGGCTAATGTACAATAAAAGCGCAACAACTACATTTCCCTAACATATATTACTGTCAAGATGATGAGGAGTAAGATAGTAAAAAAGTTTCTATGTTGCTAAATTAATATTGCTAGATTTGTTTTATTCGGATTTTGCTCAATTCTCTCTGTATTTCCCCAATCTCCCAATTTCTTGCGATGGAAAAATTGTAAAGCTCTCTTATTTTGTCAAAGACTACTTGGTAGGTCTGAGAGTGTGTGACTGCACCATTACTGACATAATTTAATCAATACCACACTGTACACTCCAAAGGACTTGATTTCCTTGTCTTTGCTCTCTTCTCTGCATAGATTGCAACAATCACCGGTTTATTGCCTGGCCTCGAAGGCTTGGTTAATCTCGAACTTTACAAAATCGATGAGAAATCAACTTTCGGAAGCTCCTTCAAGGTGCACAACTCCTCGGGAGTAATTGTAAGTCTATATATTTGGTATGTTTGGTATTTGGTTTTGAAATTTACTGAACCAAATGTGATTCTTCAGAGATAAGTAGATGATGCTCCATGCCATGAAGAGAAGTTTACAGCAAAGTGTAACTAATATCATAGAATAGTTTACTGGATGGCATTATTTTGCATAACAATGTGCTGTACAGTACGTGAAATGATCAGAGTAAATTACTTTACAAATTATGTAACTGTGTGTTTAGTAGATTTGTGCATTGATAATGTATGCATAAGATCTTCAGTGTCTTCGCACACATGGCATTTATAACATTCAAGACTGTTGGGAGGGAAATTCTTCCCAGTCTTTAGTTTAAGCTCTGTGTCTGTTATCATTGTATATATAGGCAATGCTATAATTATGCAGCTATGCTACAGTATGAACTTGTGTACATTTAGCTGGTAGTCATGGTTGCACCAGATCCCATTTGTCTGGGATTACAGTAGGACAGAACCAGGTTGAGCTAGATCTTACATTATATCTGAATAGATTAAAGTGATGGTCAAAACTTGTTTGTGAATATCAAATTTGAGATGCAGAAATTGTTCACTTGTTGGAATATCTTTGGAAGCTGTTATGTTGCACACAAATAGTAATTACGTCTGAACAGATTAAAGTGATGGTAAAGAGACTTTTTCACTTGAAGGAATATTTTTTGAAGCAGCCACAGTCAAACGTGGAATTAAAAGTCATGAAGTAGAACTCATCATTAAATATCAAATTATATTGAGGTCACAGTTCAACGTCCTTCTAGTAAAAACTTCCTTTTTACGAATAGTCATCATTTGCTTTTAATTCCAGGTGTACCATGCCCAACATGTGTCCTCATCAGTCTTCGCAAACAACCTATACAGGGAAGTGTTTCGAGTCAACGATTCTCAGAAGATAGGCGCACTAAGGGTCTTCGACTGTGTGGCCGGTATTGATTACAACACACCCTCCTCTCTTCCTGGTGTCTTGATCGGATATGTTAAAATTACGTGAGTGTCCATTCAGGCTCAACTTGCTTCTGTTCATGTCACACCTACAGTACTTGCTTCAAGTGTGCCGATTGTGCAAACTAGAAATTGTGACAGCATAAACTACTGTACGTAGCAATACATAGATGTCTCAAATATCTTCAAGGGCATACAGTATTAGTCTACCAATGTACATGTACAGGACTGCTACTTTACATTCAGAACCACTTTGGCTCCAAAGGAAAGGAAAGAATTTCTTGTTTCACTTTGAACAGTTCTAGAACAGATGCATGTACACTATCAGTACTAGGCCTATACTATGTCACTTGCATACATGTACACTATCAGTAATAGGCCTATACTCTGTGAATTATATCCACAGTAATAATTGTTTTGTATCTTTTAATTATTATGGCATTTCAAGTGGTCACTGGCTGGGCAATTATATCCATTTGCAATCAGTCATTGGTGCCACAAAGATTTCAGGCATCTTGTCATACTAAGAATATATATTTTAGGCACTGAGTTCCAACAACCATGGAAAAATTCATGAAGTATTAAAGTAAATTTCCAGCTATTAAAGTAAGTATTAAAAATAATTACATCAAATATCTATCTTTATATTTTGATAGGCAATGGAATAAAGATGATCTATGTGTTTAAGAATCAGAGTATTAAATGAAAATTTATATTGTGTTTTTTCTTCTAGGAAAGAGACACTCTCAAATCCACAGTATGAAATTTTGAATGAGAATGGAGAATCGGTTTTGCTTGTTAGACCAGTTTCAGGCAGCATGTACAATGTAAGTAAAGACAATTCAGACAAATCTATACAAAGTTATCGATAAGTGTAAGATTTTATAAAGTGGAGAACCATCAAGAGAGGGTAAGAGACAAACTGAAATGATTAAAGTACTACCAAGATTTGAAGAAGAAGAAGAAGAAAAAGAAAGAAAAGATATTAATGCAGCTTTGTGAGTTAATTTTCTTTCCTTTTGTTCATACCTGCCAAGTATTACGCAAGATCAGATTGTAATCAATTAAACTTAGACACTCTCTTATATTTTTTTTATCTTTCCACAAATTGAAAGATTAAAAATGGGTAATTACAGAACTTGATGCAACTCTCCAGTATTTTGTGATCTGGACCCTTTCACAGTGGCACAGTTAAAAATCGAAATTTCAAAAATGTTGGACTTTTTAACTCCATTATTTGAAATGAAACTTGGCCAGTCACAATCAAATGATCTCTATTGGAGATTTTAGTATGAAACATCAGAAGGAACAGGATCAGTCTCTTCTTTTCATTCAGGTTTTTTCGCAAGGTGGGAATTACAGAATTGGTGAATTTTGTCCTCGGATGACCAGCGGGATCAAGGGAAGCTTCCCACGTGACCTGGACGTAAGGATGAAAGCAGGTGTGCTACTGACGGCTGTCGTGATTTGCCGAAAGAGGGCAAAAGAACGACGTCGTTGAAGTCCAGTCATCCGAAACATTCTACTACTGTACAGCAGAAATGCAGACATGGGTAAAAATTAATTATAAGGTCATACTTTCTGAAAATGTTTGTATCATCACTGATGCACAAAATGCAATATTTATGAAATATTGCTTATGCTTTGCTTCATAACTACTCCACCAATATATCTAACATGTGCAATTGCTTTTTAAAGACTTGCAGAGCTTTAATGAGAATTTGAAAAAGTGAAAAACGAAAAAAAAAAAAACATGGATGGATTTTAAGATAACTCGTTTGTTTTAATCTTTTTGTATATTTGGTACTACATGATGAAATCTGTCGGCCTAATATTTGTAACGTTGTAATCAATGAACAATTTATCGATCAGGGGCAGATCAGGGATTTTTAATTTTTGTGTGGGGTTAAATTAGGAGTCTATACTCCTCCCCCTGTACCCCTCTTCTCCCCCTAGATCCGGACCTGTCAATCATAACTTAAACGTTGAACAGGAGAAGACTCGTTCATTTGTTTCCCTACAGGGAACATGTCAAGATTTAAGTCATTTCGTTCAAAATCAATGGCATTTTGTGCATCAAGGTATTTCAAGTCTTTGAAAACCCAATGATTGATTAAGATGTATACAACACACATGTCGGGTAATTTTCCATGATATAAAAGTGTTCATTGGTTATTTATTTTGGTACAGTAGGTATAAAGAAGCTGGTTAAGAGGTTGCATGCCATGTAGCCCTCGGCCATCCATGTACCACTGAGTTTGTTTTTCAGAATGGAGCCTTGTTCCACATTTGAGAATGCAAGGGGGGATCGGGATCTTGCTTACCATCAGGCAGGCAATCACACTGACCGGGGATGCCTCCACATATGAGAATCGGTGGTGGGTCACTTTTGAATGAAGGAGCATCAGGTTAGTGAGGAAAGGGCATAGTGATTGTTTTACAAAGCAAGTCAGCTAGTTTTAATTTATAGTGTGTTTTTGCCTAAGTGAATAGGGCTAGTAACAGGAGGTCAGGGGTCTCATTAACCATGAGCGTTCACACTGCACATCTTGATTGTCCTTGTGGGGTCACGATCTTTCGTGAAAAGGAGATCATAATAACAGTGTCCGATCCTGAGTACGCGTGTGTTCACACCACTAAGTTGACCATCCTCCGTAGTATGATATAGCATGGTGTGTTCACGCCACCATGTCGACCATCTCTCGTAGTATGAGGTATTACGCCTGTGTTCACACCACTTAGTTGACCATCCTTTGTAGTATGAGATAGTACATGTGTGTTCACACCACTAAGTTGACCATCTCTCGTAGTATACCTCATACTACGAGAGATGGTCAACTAAGTTAACCATTCCTTGTAGTATGAGATCCTCCTTGCATTTATGCAATGTGGACAAGGCTTCAGGTAGATCTGTGAGGCTTTGTCTCTTCTTGCTTTTGTTGTACTTCAAATACAGAAAGTGCAAGGTAAGTTGAGAATTAATTTCCTGATATTTGATGCTAAAGATGTATTGTTGGTTCAGAATAAATTTGGTAGACATATTGAATATATATGAGCTTAATGCTGCTTTAAGGTTAAAAAATGGGGTTTATATGAAAATTATTTCACAAATGTATTTAATATTGAAACCTGGTTTGAAGGGAGTTCTGTCTTGGATTTGGAGGCTTCATTACCTTTAATAATTTTATAATTAATCTGTAATTAATGATGTAGAGATTAGCAACTGTACATTTGTCAGTCTTTGAAGTGTCACAGAAAATCTTCATTTGAAACTATAGCGTCTGTTCAAAGGGTGTAAAGTTTAAGAGAAGATATCCAGTGAAACCTGCATTTAAACAAAGAATTCTTTTTTTATTATTATTATATAATATTAGTATATGAACAATATAGACAGACACACACACACCACACAGACACACACACACACACAGAACAATATAGACAGACACACACAGACACACATAGACAGACACACACAGACCAGATCTCTTGAAATTCCTTCCTTGCCAAATTTTTTGATTAAACAAAGATTTCCTTTTATATTACAATATGTAAGTAAATGAACAATATAGAGACATATAAAAGACCAAGATCTCTTGAAATCCCTTCCTTGCCAAATTTCTTTTTAAAACAAAGAATTCCTTTTTTATCATATAATATAAGTAAAAGACCAATATAGATCTACAAAAAAACAAGGATTTCTTGAAATCCCTTCCTTGCTACTTTCTGGGGGATCTCTGGTTACAAGGTATGCACGGTACTGTGGCTTCTGACTGGCTCCCCTAGCAAAGCTATGACCAGATAAGGATCGTCCCGTTTTAGCCAAGAGACATTTCTATCCATTCCGCAGTGCTAACTGTTACAGTGAGAATTAGTCTTGCGTAACCTATATTTTCGCATCGGTGACGTGGCCAGCCCAAAATTTGTTTCTTTGTTACTATTTACATCGCTACCTTGCATTACACTATTGGATTTTGCCCAATTTCTCCCTGTACAATCTTAGTCTCCAGATTTCTGGGGATGGCAAATTGTAAATCTCACATTTGATTTTATTTGTGAAAGATAGGTTGGCAAGTTTGATTAGCAGGCTGATAGTAACGTCCACTTAACAGAAGTGCAGAAGGCCAGAGAGAGAGAGAATGGTTGTATCGATAACTGGGCCTGAACGATCATCAACAGTGTCTTCATATTGTAGCACATTTAGGAAAACCGCAAGAAGTTTTTTTTATCCATTGAGGATATTCGAGGGGAAGTGTGTTGTAGCTGGTGATATTTTGGGTTTAGGGTGGGAATTTAAAGAACCTATATAAGTTCAGTAGACACATGATGAACTGTTAATTCTTTATTTGTGGTCACTTCGTGTGACTTTCTTTTAGCTCATTCACGATATATTCTGCTAATACCAATACTGCTCATTAAATGTTATTTATATATTTACAATATATTTGTATTTTATCACAACTCAGTATTCTTTTCTTTCTATGGCAATACACCCAACTGTTAGTATTAATCAGTCGATAATTATGTTTTTTATGACAATATTATATGTATGTTTCAGTACCGGATAGAGCGCTGGGCCGCGGTTCCGGGCCACCAACAGTTAGGATTCCCTCGACATAGTTCGTCATAATATATATACTGAAAATATATACTGAATATATATATATATAGATATAGATATAGATAAATATAGAGAGTGTTCCACTAGTCTGAACTAATTCTCACCTATACTATGGTCTGTCCACCGAACATAGAGTACCCCTGCGCCAAGATAGACGCCAGGAGGCAAACAAATTGATGTGTTGAAATATGATATACAGCCTGACATTCTCCACAGAGTGATCAAACCATAGAATTAAAACAATAAAGGGAGAATGACGTCATTGAACAATCAGTGAAGTCGAGGAATCATGCGATGTTGGGTAAAAAGGTTTGTCCGGAATTTTAACGGCGCGTACCACAGATCCAATGGATGTGGACAATGGAGAAACCGTCCAATGTACCAAAACTGTTATTTCCTGCTCAGCTTTTGGCTGCACCAATCGTTACAACCGTGAGAGCAACATTCACAGGTAACTCTCCCATTGGGTCCTTGATGGGGACTCGATTGTCCCTCCTGATCCTTTTTTTCCCCCACCTACTAAGCTTAACCTACTTTTCAGGCGATGCTGAATGTTTATTGAAACCAGTATAAATATCAAAAACTAAAAATATTTATAAAAAGGAGTACAAAATACATTTAAAGTATTAGGTAATATTCAAAATATAAAATATTACTATTAGTTGTTAAGAATGATTACTAAATGGTTAATAGATATAAAAGAAACAGATATAAAATTATATATATGCTCATGACGATAATGCAGGTTACAAAGCTTAATTTCGGCAGAATAATAGGCCCAGGCGGTGTTTCGTCTTTTTTGATCTCTAGTCTTACGTTTCTGTTGCTAGTATCTCTTGGCTATCCGACTGCGATGCGCTTGAGCAACGTTCATGAGCCCCTGTCGTAAGCAACCATTATCAGTTACACAATGCAATTTATTCAAAGTTGAACATTTTCTTTTTCACCAACCAATATAAACAAGTCAGCCCAACCCCAGCCAGTTCCGACCCCTTTCCTATTACAGTATGTAAATAACTTTTTACGAAATGTCGATGAAAAACTCAAGCGCCAATGGCCAATTTTAATGGAGTATGAAGTATATATATAATTAACACTCGTCATAAAAAAGTAATTGAAGCACGTGGTCAAAGGGACCGCAAAAATGTATGCAAGTTTGTGATGAAGAAATTACTGTGGTGTAAATGCACATTTTACTTTAGCAACTCATCATGCGGAGAGAACAAATATATTGTGAGAAGAAAAATCCTTTTCAGTATCAGAGATGTTAGCTTCCCACAAAATTCATAAATTGTCTCATCTCATAACATTTTGTGATCAAAAGAATGATTCAAATATACGTGATATTTTTAGAAACAAATTCAACTACAACTTACTACCATGGGTGCGTCTTGTCGTATATATGTGTCAACAACACCTATAACTTTATGATATTTGACTAATTTGAGTGTACACACATGACACATGATGGCTTAAAGTGTCTCTGCACAGGGGACAGTCACCTTACAGTTAGTTGCATTGAGACCGTCGGTTCAATGCGCTACATAAATAAGTATTACTAATATTATTACTATTATTTAAACAAAGTACTTTGTGTTCATTGAGCACTATAGATGCAAGAATGTTTGTAGACAATCATGGTAAGGGATTATTAGACTTGCAATCAAATCACAGGAAATTTGGAAACGCATCATTGACTACTTTATGCATGAAAATCTTTGTAACGGGAGTGCTGTTAACCTTGTACTTTTGCGGTTGATTGTTATGATGTATTTGTTTTCAAACAAATTCAATCAACTTTACAAAGGATTGGAAGAAATTTTGGTTCTTTTGAGAAGTTTTTGGAAAGAAAGAAAGATATTCATTCCAAAAGTGTTTGTGTTTGGAAAGCTACTGAATTCCCGAATCTTGCGTCACTGTATACTGGTCTACACAATTTACACTTTGTCACTGAGGAATTATATTTACGAGTTGTGTAAACAGACACGGGCGGCGATCATGGGGGCACGGGGGTGGGGGGACATACCCCCAATATTTTAGGTGGGGAGGATATAGTATCTAATATCCCCCCCCCCCCAATATTTGGTGGCATAGTTTTTTTTTAGCATATTATTTTATAATATCGCTAGTAATTTCAAAATAGAAAATGCTTAGATGCAACTTACAAGGCCTGGGAAGTGCCATTTCCAGCGATCTGGGAGGCATTTTCGGCCAAAATTTTCTTTTGCGCTTCGCGCCAACCTATGGTAATTTCTTATTTTTTAAGTTTTACTCTTTGAGTGTCCAGAATGATCACTCATGTAAGGAGTCAATGCAGTCTTACACATTTAGCCACAAATACTATGAATATCCCTTTTTTTTAAAGCAAATACCAAGTGAAGCCAATGCTTTGATTGGTTGCTGCTATACGTCATATGGTAGATTCTTTGGCATAAATTAAAGTGGCTTTGCAATTTATATGAAGACCGTGTGTACAGTAATTCTCACAATAACTACATTTCAATTAGATCCTATCGTTGTTCAAAGTTGTTTCAAAGTTATGGTTACAAACTAGATAAAATGGTGATCGTAAGATATCAGTTTGTGGGAGCTTCCAAGCATGAGCAGTTTTTGACAATGTAGGATTCATGGTCATTTACAAGTCAAATGAACATTACCAACAATGCAATTTAGTAACATTGTGAGCATTCAGTTTTGGAATCATTAAGAATCATCATTGCAACTTGAATATATCCAACATAGCTATGATATAGCTAAATAATATTACAGCAAAATGAACATTACACTACCCGAAGTAATATCACTTACTTCACTGTCAAGGAAAAGAACGGGCCATCGTTCAAGTACGTCTTTGACTGGTGATGTGTTCATTACTAACTACTGTACCTCCTTCTGTAAGCAAATGTAAGACACATATGAGAACGGATTTCTGTCATGTTCTTGTTCCTTTTTTGACATTTTTGTAATAAGACGGGTTCGGTAGATTTCCATAGTTGTGTTGTGTTTATAACCTTAGGAAGCTCTGGGAGGTAGGTAAACTCGACCCTCTTCGGCTTTAAGTTTTGGTGTTGATGTCTCATTGCCAGTGGTCAATCTTTTTATTGAATTGACCTTCATTTCCAAACAACCCAGCTTTCTCTTTTGCATACATTTTGCCCATTTTTAACTTTAAACTGTTGACCAGTTCATCATAACCAGATACAGATCCCTTTTCTTTCAGACCAGCCGATTCACACAGAGATTACAGTAACTATACGTACTGTAAATCTAAAGTTTTGTACCACAGTAAATACTGGATCGTGCTGACAAATCTGATAAATTGGTAACATGTGCTATTAAGTTTACAGTAAGAACTGACTGGATATTTGTAATTCCAACAAATCCCCAACAACTGGATTTGTTGGAATTACACATATCCTCAGTTCTTAATGTAATCCTAATAGCACATGCTACCGAATTATAGCACGATCCAGTTTTTACTGCGGTACAAAACTGTAAGATTTACAGTAGTAACTGTGTTTTCTATGTGTATCGGGTGGTCAGACATTGATTCTTTGCCAGAATTGCCTTTGCAACATCCATATACTCCAAGTTTGTTGGATAGGCTTTAAATTGCCACTTTTCCTTTGATATTGCATAAAAAAATTGGCTATTCATGTCCTTGCCCAGTGCAAGTTGATCTTTAGAAGATTTGTAGTTTGCATTACATAAATCAAACAATAACTGTAACTCCGGTATCAGCTTAGAAAGTTGAAATACCTCTGGTCATGAACCCTGTCTTAGTTTCATATGCAAAGACTGCATATCATCAGAGGAGCTAACTGACACTCATTGTATCATGTGAGCTTCCTTCTAATGAGTCACCATAAGGAATAATACTGCAGCTTGCACTATTTAAATCAAGAGGAGAAAGTACTGGTTTGGGTACTGCTTTTGGGAACTAATTTAACTGTTGCAACATTCTGGACCAAATCACTAATAATGACTAAATTCACCATATCTCCCCAAAATCTGAATCTGCATACTGTAGAGTAAACTCATAGTTAATGTTTTTCTTTATTTTCAATTATTTGTTTCAAACTTTCAACTGAATTTGGGTGCTTCTGAAGGCAGAGCTGCCTGATTTCCGAGTCAGAAATTATCAACCTTAATTTCAAAGGTTCCATACTGTCGCTTGACGACTACCTAATTAGGTCCATGATTTGAATATCATGCCAATGGATAGAAATCAGCAAAGTCTCTATGATGGACTAGTTTAAATTTATCTGTCTCCTTTACAATGTATGCCCCCAGATACTTTGCAAATCTACTTTCAAAACATTTTACCACAAAACCAATATCCTTGTTAACTGTTATAGGTTGAATCTTTGCAAACTGGGCTAAGCCATCAGAATCAGTAAGAACAAACATGTCTTTGGAATACTTTGTTCCATCAACTAAGACTGTGTCTGAAACTGAGATTGTGGATGAATTAAGGACATCAGGGATTACACTCTTCATAGCTTCTGAGAGTAATGCAAAAGGCATATACTTGTCAAATTATCCACAACAACAGGTAAGCCAAAGAAATTTGGGGAAGCCAAATGATATGTTTCCATCATTTGATGCATATTGGCTAAAGTCACTAGTATATTCTTGAAAGTTATAAACACTTCGAATGATTCTGTTGAAGAAATAGTGTTTTGCTTCGAACCTTACTGTGGAGACTTTAACTAAAGGTCCAAATAATCTTATTTGTTCTAGGTAATGTTCAACGAAATGGTGCTTTTGTTTCAGTCTTGCCTCAGGAAATGGCATTTTGAATATCTGTTTGTATTCCTTAATTTTAGTCTGAAGGGAATCAATCGTTCCTTCAGTGAAAACTGTGGGCAATTTCAACAATATCTTCGAGTAACTATATCACAGCAAGTACTGGGTCTTGCTCTGGTACACAGCCTACCACAAATAATGGGAGCAACCGAAGCAAGGTCCAGTGTTCAGACTGATTACCGCCAACACTTCCTTTTTGCTTGTAATTTTGTCCAATTACCTGTGGTCTACTTACTCTATCGGAGTGCTTGTACTGGGAATGCTGTATCTGAGAGTTGAAATATTCTAAGGTCATCTTTCTTTGAGAAATGAAGTAGGTAAGACAAAGTGCTATTTCGTAGGGTACAATGCCCTCTAACGAGATCATGGGAAACATCAAAAGGAAGACCCTCAGTTACGTGGAAATGCCCCGAGTACTCATGTAAGACACAGTCATTTTGAACACCATAAAGTCTAGACAATGTTGGGTCTTCTCTGACTCGAAGAATGTGGTATGTGTAATTTTCCTTGTTTCTTATTTGGCAATTTTATGCTGAGAAATCTATGTTTTGTAGATCAAAGCTGGGGGCCATACACACAAGGTCTAAAATACATTTGGGCCAAAGCTCTCAAGAAATCCACCAATTTGTAGAACCTCAAGGTTATCACAGCAAATATAAACAACAGTGCCTTTTACATTTCCCCCAATGCTTCTATAAAGATACCCTTCTTGCTCTCTTGTAACCAAAGTGTTTGAGGTGGGTAGACTTAAGAAGTGCAGCAAGCTGAATAATGTGAATTGTTTAGCGATACTTGCAAGGGATGTCTTCTAGTACCCAGTGTGCACAACATATTTTGTGTTTTTTTCTTGATGTGCCAAGGGGTTGCAAACTTCCCATTCATCAAAGTACAAACAAATGGACAACCTGTTTGCCTCCTCGTCGAAGAAAGGCTTATTTTGATAAATGCTTCCATCTTTTAAGGAAACATATTTGTTGCTCCTCTACTGTGCTGATAAGATTTTGTCCAACACATCACTTCTCTTTACTGTACCTACATTTTTGTTGAAATACATTTAAATATCAAGGCAGTTATAGTACTTTTGTGTACTTTAACCTTTACCACCTTTGTTGGAATCCAAAAAATTCCGCAACAGCAGACAATTCATTCAAACCTACACTGAACAACAAATAACAACTGTAAACTTAACTTTGAAAAGTTACTCATTTAATGGTATATTGCTCTAAAAGCTAAAAGGCATTGAAGACTCGCCCCAAACCGCGTGCCGCGCTCTGAAAAAGTTAACTTTCCGTTGCTTGCAGGTTGCTTGCAGGTGAAGTTTTCTTTGTGCGCGAGTCTTCACACCTTTAACCAAATCATCTGTAAGTACTATGCGAAAATATTTATTCAAAATTCTGGCTTGAACAACTGCTGTGTTGGCCGTGAATGTAGCACGAAAAGGTTCTGTAACCTGATGTGTTGGTAAAATGCCCTTTATCTCCAAGGTAGCCTGAACTAGCTGTCGTGTGAGCTCTTTGTACAAAACAATATCACTATGAATGTGTCATTCAGCCAATTGTTGTTTTAGGACACTGGTGTATGGGTGGAATTACAAAGCAGACCTTCAAAGTCTGATTATTCACTTTGAAAATACTCACCAAGTTACAGACAATGGTTCAAGAAACCAAGTCATTAATTGCATTGCTTACAGGTTCTAGCCTTCGGTCACACCTTTCACAACGAGTCAAAAGCATGCAAAATAACAAGCACCATCTGATTTCTGTTCACTTACAGATCCATGTTGTATTTTTGAAAGATACGTTCACACGTGGAAAGGGACTAAAAGCCGTTGTTTATGTTAAAAGAGCAAAGATCAATGGTTTGTCATAAGTTTGTGTATTTATTTATTTATTTGTTTTGCCACAAAAGTACAAAGTGGAGGGAAGTCTTCCATAAAGCTTAAAAGCTTAACAATGTGGAAGATTCCCTGAAGAAAGAAAAGAAAAGAAAAAAATATATATGTGTATAAATACATATACATAAATATAAGTACAAATTAAATGTTCAATATATATATAGTAATTACATACAGGTATAATTTAGTTTTAGTCAGTAACTAGCTATTATTTCCTTACAAAACCACTTCTTAAAGGATGTGACTGACATTTTACTCTTTAAATCGTTCGTTAGAAGATTCCATGTTTTTGTTGCACGGTTTTATAAGCTTAAAGTTCCAATGATTGTAGAGATTATAGTGTGCATGATTAGCATGCCTCGTGTTATGATCATGTACATCTCTGTTACTGGTTAAAAAATAGTCAAAGGCAGCTGGTAGTACTCCATTCCAGGTCTTGTAGGCAAATAATGCAAGCTTAACTTTAATGAGATCGTGCAATTTTAGTAAGTTGAGTTTTTAAATAGGGGACTGGTGTGCGCACGTGGGGCTGAGTGTGTTATGTGGCGAATGGCTGCCTTTTGGAGTATTATAAGATTGTTAAGGTTGGTGTTGTATGTACCAGACCAAATAATGGAACAATAAGTGAGATGAGGGACAATCAGGGTGTGGTATAGTGTTCTGAGTATGTTTTCTGATAGATAATATTTCAACTTAGATAATATGCAAACATTCCGTGCAATTATACTGCATATAGTTGAAATATGGTTGCGCCAGCTAAGTTTACAATCAATATTTACACCTCAAAACTGTATAGGCCTATATATAGGTGTATAGGCCTATATACCAACACGTACATAATTGCACTCTATTTGAAGGCAACAAATGGAAATCTTATCATTGTGTGAGCAGTCTTCAACATTTATAGTATCAATTTGAGATGGTAAATCTTCTGCAAGACAGAAATTAAAGAGATTTCTTTGAACAATTTGAGCCTACAATGAAGATAATGTATACTTTGTGATTATGACTTACTTCAAGGCATGTATCCAAGAGACAGATTGTAACTGGCCATTAAGTTGGTTTAACATGAAGAAATGAACAGCTAGCATTAGTTCCAAAAGAATATATACAAGGCATCTTCAACAAATAAGACCATACCAAGAACATAATAAAAAAAAACAACTTTGAATTCATGTTTTACCAGCATCCATATTAGCTGCACTTAATAGCCTAGGGATAGCTGAACCCATAATTTCATTAATGAATACCCTAAGAAGTTGCATGATTCTGGGATAAGTATACCTGTATGAGTTGTTATTAAGGGCAGCATTCCTACTCTTGTATTACTTTGTGCAATATTTTCATATGAAAGTTGATGGAGAATGGGTGACTTTAATTATACGTGTGCGAAAGGGATAGGTCATATTTTAGTCGCTGACTACTCACAAGAATCAGCTTTAACTAGATTAACTACTCTAACGGTAACACTACATTAACTGTGTATTTTGCTGTTGATTAGTAATACAACAATCCCAGACCGTACAGTTGGACTGGGCAATGTACAACTGATACTATTATTGTATTTAAGATCACTAGCCATAGCCTAGGAACTAGAGTAGACTTAGAACTTGGCCCTTAAATTGTAAAAACACTTTACCAAAAGGAAAAGGGTCGAGCCTTTCACTGCGACCAAAATGCATCCACCGATGTTGATGAACGCTGACTTTACTACGCCCACGAATACAACACTCTCTTTGTTGCCGTGACAAAGAGCGCACAGAAATTACAAGTACATGCAGCCAACCGTATTTGTGTTAGCATAAGCGATTGCTTAGCCTTAACAGTTTAGTATACGTTAGACTAGAGCTGCATGTGTACAATTTTTACCACTAGGCTAGGCTTATTGGGAACGACTTTGGAACATGGATAACACATTATAATTTCTTTCTTTCTCGGGAGGCCATTGTAACTTGTTGAAGCCATGGTAAAAAGTATTGCGCAAACCTGAACATTTAAAAATGCCGCCTTTAATACCTTTGCCATAACAATTTACCTGCCACGGGCATTTGAATAGGCTCTTGCAGTAGAAATTTGAGTGGAGGAAGTTACTTTTCCATGCTCGTTCCCTTGCTAGGCTTGGCGAATTGATTACGTAACGTACAGGCTAATGTTCCAGGCTAATAACCTTGAAAGGTGCAGAAGTGGCCAGTGGCGAAAAATGAACGACAGTCTTACTAACGGGCGGATTTTCAATTGTAATATGCGATTGTGATTGGTTACTCGTTACGTCATAAGCTGTATTACGTTATCAAAATATTTTTGATTTCTTTTGCTCAGTGTGTGAGCATTATATTTAGCCCTGTCGTCATGCTACACTTCCGTTTCTATGAAAGCAACACGAAAAGACAAATTGTACATTGCAGAGGGTAGCAAAAACCAACCGTGACTGAACTTATTCGTACTGCGCTGATCAATTCATTGCTTGGGGCATAGCACCTTAATCATTCCTTCGAAACGAAGATACAATTCTAGGAAGAGGGCACAGAAGTACAGAATTTGTGAAAGAACGTGGACCGAGAAGAAAATACATATGATAAGATTTGTACATTGACTGCATTCTGGTACGTAATCAACGAAAATAAATATGACTCACCGTGTTTACATAGTACCTTTTTGCATAAACGGGCGTAGTCGAATGTGTTCATGATAAGAAACAGCCACAGTGCAGCCGTCGTACGTGGATTGAAGTAAGCGAATGTTCGAAATTATATTCGTAAGCTGCCGATATCCCTGAAAATAGAAATACCTGGTTCAACAACAACAAATTCAGATTTTCCAGCTTCAACGCATTTATAGTGTTTTGTTTATAGTTATCGGTACATTCTGCTCACATTGATGTGTCTTGTTGTGTGTTTGTTTGCCTATTTTGGTTGATTTTCCGTGTCTGTTTATATGTGTAGTTTTGCGAACCTAATGTTAAAGTAGCCTTACATACTACTTGTTTTACACCAGATTTTCCTTCGTGATCGGCACGCATCAAACCTTGAGTAAGTTTATCGTTTGTTTTTTTTCTTCAATTTATCTCATTTCAGTGTTCTATCTGTTGAGCTTATTTATTATTTATCATGCCCATTGTCAACCACAACCTTATCATCTCTGTGCTGTTCTTGCTAACATACTCAAAAGTTTATGGCTCTCCAAACTTCTTGTGTTTGTCTCAACCTTACTCATCTCAGAGATAAAATTTGCCTTTAAATGCTCTAAAAACTGGGTATGTTGTGCTGTTTGGATCAAGTGATTATTCAAATCACACTTTATCAAATTATCTTTGTATTGATGGGCATTTTCATTCTTCAAGTTCAAATTGTAAGTTGTCAAAATTCAACTCCCACAGGAGAAAATTATTCCTGTTATGAATTACCCTCTTCTGGTGACATCGCAACCCAGGACCTGCACCAAAATACCCTTGTAAATTTTGTAAAATATAGTGTTCGACCGATTATATGATAATCGGTTATTACCGTTTACCGATTAGTTCATGTGACAATCGGGCCGATGCCGATTATTTCATCGTTTTCGTGGAACTGGCCTAACATATTATTAGCTGTTATGCAAGATTACCAACTTCTAGGCCAATACAACCAAAGATGTTAGTGAACGACATAACGTTTCACCAGGGAGTTGTTATTCCATAACAACTCCCTGGTTTCACACTAAAGCAAATAAAGAACACTGTAATACATACACGGGCGCTGTATGTTTATAACGATGAGTCACAATATTGCAATCCCACCACAACACAGTAAATGGCAGTGCTGTACAGACTACAAAAGGGGGGAATTAGTAACCATCGGCTACGAAATGCAAAAGAAAAAGTTAGGTCCAGCTTTTACAACAACTGGTTTTATAATCATTATCAGTATTGCAACTCCAACGTAAAGCCCGAACGGAAATTCAAATATTCGTAATTTCGTAATATGATATCGAAATATATAATCTGATATAGAAAATAAACAATCACGGACGTTTGCTTCAAGTTTTCAATGATTACCATCTGCGAGGGAAAACTTCCGATCTAACGTTGTTTCAAACGATTATACACAGTAAGTCAATGGCGCTTCTCCATTGACTAAACTACATGTGCGGGAAATCACACACTAAAGTCCTATTGACTTTATCGCGCGTGTCGCTGGAAATCAGAATCGGCTGCGGGAGTTCAGTTACTGAAAGGGGTTATTTTACCAGGTATGATTCATGCGGTCACGGGAAAAAATGAGGGACTGTCGCCAAACATTATAAGGGATTTTAGGAGTTTTTGGCGCCTTGATTTCATCATTTTATCGCATTTGTAAAATCCAGTGCGCATTTGCAAACTAGCCTAATGTACGTAGAACTCACAATGAGCAAACCCTGATGTTATCGTTTCCTCTTTCCAGTTTTCACGTACGGTGAAACGGCCAAAGTGGTTAACAGGTATATTGTTTTGGTTTTATATTTAGTCCAGACACTAACTCTCTCTTATCAATCGGTAAACATGGGAAACAGGATGTTTTGTTGGATGCAAGAACTTGAAGCGAAGTGGAAAAAATTACGTCGTCCCCCTGAGCTTATTGCGGGTATACTGTTTGATGTTAACTGCCAAAACTGGGTATTATATCGAAGAGCATTAGTACAATCTCGCGTGAGGGACTTGCGATACCGTTACCACCCCCGGCTTTCAAAAGAGTTGAATCGAATGATTTACATTCTTTTCCGGTTGTGGTTGTGGTGAATCACAAGCGCGGAAAACACAGTCCTTTATGTGCAACGTCGCATAATCGGTAGCGCAATGGATTTTGTCGAGCCGAATATTTACCGATTTTCTGATAATCGGCCCGATGCCGAATATCGGTCGAACACTAGTAAAATATCTGTGACAAATAACCAGAGAGGTTATGGGTTCATAATTAGTGTACAGGCATCAGTAATGCAGCCTACAACACCCTTGGTTCGTCCGTGGAGGTAAAAACAGAATGACGATTGGTTTTGCGTAGAATGTTCAGCACATTGCGGCATGTGTGGTATCCAGGGTCGTACCCAAAAAGCAGTGCAGTGCGACCACTGTGATCAATGGATCCACACTAAGTGCTGTAAAAGTGATGACTCGAAATACAGCGAGCTAATGCACTCTAGTTGCAAATGGGTGTGTGATGTTTGCGACTTCATGAACTTCTCTGATTTTTTCTTCTCAAATAACAATTCCATCAGCTTCACTAACTCGTACGAACTACTTCAAAATTGTACCCCTGGCGTTGACTTGGGGTCCAATCACCATCCCAAGATCAAATTGAAAACCAACTCAAGACAGGTTAAAAGGAAGGCACTCAAACTTCTTGTCATAAACTTCCAGAGTGTTTGTAACAAGCAAGCCTCCATAGCAAGTCATCGGCACAGAGACTTGGCTTAAACCGGAAATTAACAATTCAGAAATCTTTCCAGACAACTATGCAGTCATTCGTAAAGATAGAAGTCCAAATGGTTATGGTGGTGTATTACATGCAATAAAAAGAAACCTGATTTTCACTGAGCTCATTGGATTGTAACTGCATGTGAGATAATCTAAGAAAAATAGCACCTCAACTGAAGTCATTCAAGGCATAAGCGACCATGAAATTGTTGGGTTGTCTCTAAATATCTCCCCTCCCCGCAAAACAAAGTTACCTAAACGTAAAATCTATTTGAAGAAATGTTATAGTGGTCGGTGAGTGTGAGGAGATCAATTTGTCCGTTGGTAAGCTCCATCCTTGAAACTGGTAAGGCCACAGGATTCTGCCATAATATTCAAGTGAGCATAGAATGGTGAGTTGTATGCTACAGCCCTACCGGCTGGGGTGGTACCTTAACTATAAAATAGTACAGGTACCTGCAGGTGTTGTCGCTTCCTAGCCTAACGCTGTACATGTGCAAAGCTCAGCTGTGTAGGCGCGACGTAGATAATAGTTAGAAGAGATGTAGAATTTAATACGATCCACTCCTGGAAATTCCAAGCGTAGAATATACAGCGTATTGCCTTTGATGAAAGAGTAAATGTCACCTAAGATACATATGGATGGATAGAATATAGTAGTGATTTTACTGAGTAGAAAGTAGTATCGCGTAAACTGTGTATGGGAGTGAAGGGAATGATATTGCGTTACTGCACAGGTGGCACGATTCTTCCTTTGTTTTGTATGTGTTCTGGTCCAG
>JAIPMN010010940.1:3788-20185 GCA_020650975.1 Apostichopus californicus
TTTTTTTTTTTTTTTTTTTTTTTTACTGAGCGTCGCAAAGTAGCCGGGTCATGTACGTGCAGTAGGCGGGTCATTTGACCCGGGTCCCGGCTACTAACGAAAACCCTGGAAGTATGCATGTGGGAAGGGAGCCTATAATCATCCACTCCCCTATTTCATATCGGACGGCTTTATGGGACAACCACCAGTCTGCAATACGCTATGTAGTATTTCTAACTTACACTCTTTGCATATAAACCACAAACTACCTTCGGAGTATGTATAGCACAGACGGTTGGTGTGATATCACAGTCGGTGATAGCAATCATACATCACACATATAACAGTTATTTGAACAAGTTTATTTATTCGACGGGACGGCATTGGACATACCTCCCCATTTGTTCCTTAAAGAGTGTTCCTTATTATATGGCGGTTACAACTGCTGAATCCCACCACACTGGAGCTTAGGAGGTTACGTGGTGACATGATTCAGGTTCTTAAGATTGTGTATGGTTTTGACAATTTATCCTTCATTGACTTTTTCATGTTTGCTAATAGTAGTTGTACCAGAGGTCATTGTCTTAAACTCCAGAAGTTACCAAGTAGGATAAATATTCGGAATAACTTTTTTTCTAATAGGGTCGGTGAATGAGTGGAACGGTTTGCCTGAGAAAGTTGTACTTGCTAGTAGTGTCAATGGGTTTAAGAATGCTTTGGACAAGCACTTTAAGCATTGTAATCAGGTCTGAGTGTTTGTGTCCTCATTTTTTTCCTCCTATATGGTCCTTGTTGGGGACTTGAGTGTCCCTCCTGATCTTTTTTTTCTACTAAACTAAACTAAACCAAACTAAATCCAATTAAATTATGTTGATACTATTACTCATTTTTCATACGCAACTACTGTACATATCAACTTGTGTATAAGAGAATCCAACATGAATATAATTATGTATTTTAGTTAAACCCAATAATCCAGACCCTGGCTAGGAAATATCCATAGGGAACATTCTTTTTTGTGAAATAATTATCAAATCAGCCGTTTCTGTGATAATAAGGCAATACAGTAATTGTACGCATAATTAATCAATTGACCCCTCTCTGCCCCGCCCCATCCCGTTCTCATTCCTTTACTGTGATAGTAAGGCGATATAGTCATTGTACGCATAATTAATCAATTAACCCCTCTGCCCTGCCCCATACTGTTCAATTCCTTAACTGTGACAAATAAGTGGATATAGTCATTGTACGCATAATTAATAAATTAACCCCTCTCTGCCCCGCCCGATCCCGTTCTCATTCCTTTACTGTGATAATAAGGCGATATAGTCATCGTATGCATAATTAATAAATTAACCCATTTCTGCCCGCCCCATCCTTTACTGTGATAATAAGGCGATATAGTCATTGTACGCATAATTAATCAATTAACCCCTCTCTGCCCTGCCCCATCCCGTTCTAATACCTTTACTGTGATAATAAGGCGATATAGTCATTGTACGCATAATTAATCAATTAACCCCTTTCTGCCCGCCCCATCCTTTACTGTGATAATAAGGCGATATAGTCATTGAACGCATAGTTAATCAGTTGACCCCTCTCTGCCCTGCCCCATCCCGTTCTAATTCCTTTACTGTGATGATAAGGCGATATAGTCATTGTACGCATAATTAATCAGTTGACCCCTCTCTGCCCCGCCCCATCCTGTTCTCATTTCTTTACTGTGATAATAAGGCGATATAGTCATTGTACGCATAATTAATAAATTTAACCCTCTCTGCCCCCCCCCCCCTCCTCATCCTGTTCATGCTGTATACTATCATAACATATAATGTTCCCTTGTCTTACAATAACCTACACTTCACAGAACTAGCAGAGACTTAGAGAGTGAATCAGTCGACCATGACCAACCTCATCCTCACTGACAAATCAAGAAATGAAACAGGCAATAATCCTTACGTACCATTTACACAATACAATATACGGTACACGTTTACTTCACGTGCGTAGGCCGGTAGGCTGTATACAGATATCACTCACTCGCAAAGACAAATCTATTTTTTCAGTCCTCGGGTATCTATCAATTCCTGTTGAAGTTTCGTATACCAAGTATGAAGTTCAACCGCAGTGGCTCACATTCTGTTTTCCTCTGGTGTTATGCCTGTATATCCAATTGTATTTGCGTTCAAAGGTTCACTTTACTGCAGCTAAACCACTAAACCGAACCACCGGACCGAGCCATATCCTTATTGCTTCTAGTATTGATATAGATAAACAAACAGTGATATTGACATTTGGACAGTCATTGATTCTTCATCTGTAACACTACCTCACCCCTGTATAAATACTGATCTTCATCTTGGTTTATTATGAAGCTACTGTACTTTTGTCATGCTTGTCTGCGATGCATGATGGGACCTCATTAAAAGTGAACACATGAATAACATGGAAAACAAAACCAAACGGCATATATGTTTCTTTCTTTCTGTATTATTATTATTATTTGTTACATTTCGGCATTACTATAACCACAATCCCCCACACAAAAACTGCATGCATATTTGGTATCCAGTTCGAGAATTTTATCTTTGAAGCAAACCTCATAGGGTATAGTACAGTTAAAAGGTTACAAGATAAGATATAAGTTATTTGTATAGGAACCACAAATGCGACTTAATCCGTTCTACAACTTGAGATAATACGTTAACCCCGTCGAGCATGAAAGCCAAGGTGTGATAGGCACGAATGGTCGGCAAGTTCTATAAATAGGTTCATTAGTAATTAATGAAAGAAGATGATGAACAGATAGTAGGGACGACTGTGCAGTACACTGATAAATTAGAGAATCCGTTTAAGTGATTATTAAAAAACATTGCATACAGATGAAATGAAAACTATAATATATATATGAAACGAGAAAAATGTCTTAAAATCAGACAGATATTAAAAAAATTAATGGTTTCATGCAAACAGGGGGACAGCAAATAGAGAAACATACAGAGGATCACATCTCAAACAATGAAATAGTAGCTGATAGGACTGGAAAGGAATAAGTTTGCGAGGTGAAGATGACCCCTTAAAGACTGAGAGGTCAACACAGCCAAGGCACCCAGGCCCAGATTAATCCCTAGGCAAATGGCGATATAGCCTTGATAGCCTTGAAGGCCCTTGTTAATTTCAGGGCCCTTGTTTGAGTTAGGCCCTGTAATGTTCACATTCATAATTGAGATGGAAAGCATTTTTAGGGAAGATTAAATTTTTCCCCATTTTTTTAATTACTTGATGTTCAGTGCACTGATGTGTACAGTATCATAGCAGATGTTTTCAACAATTATATGCAAGATAGAAGGCAAAAAGTCTGAAAATCTACTCCCTTTTTTTTGAAGGGTGGAGGGGGATATATTGGAAGTTTTTGTGTAAAATCTGACACAAGAGATCTTACAATTTCTTTTTTTTTTTCGTAGTTTTTATACTCAAATCTTCAATTGGATATTACTTCTGAAGGAAAGTTTAGTTGCTACCTTCGCATTAGCCGAAGGGCCTCTATATATGCTTAATTTGGGGCCTGATTGACCGATAACAGATCTACATTATGCCAAGCAAAAATAACACCCAAATCAAATACATTTTTTGTCAAATTTCGAACATATGGCATAGTTAATAAATACTTCAGAAATCATATATATATATATATATATATATATATATATACACATATATATATATATATACACATATACATATACATATATATAATCGTTCTGGAAGATTTCATGCATATTCATGAATTTGAAGTTACTTCCGTGTATGGCAGACACTTGGTCCTCACAACAGATTTATCCCAGTATCTTCTCTCAGACATATTCTTCAATGATAATACACATGACATATTATAGATATGATCTTGCCATACCAATTATGTTAAAGATCTGTAGTTTTGAAAATATATGTATATGGATGAATATTTCAAATAATTTTGTCCCAATGATGAATTGATGGTTATTTACAAAACTTGTTCACTTTCATGATACGTTGTACAGATTTCGTATAAATTATGAAGCAGCGCATCACACGATGAAATAATGCAGAAACACTTATGCGAAATGTAATTTAGTAGGCACTTACACAACAGCCTATACACCTATATATGAAAGGAAAAGGTTCTGTTTGCAGTGAATGACATGGACATTACCAATGTAAAATAAACATAAAATATAAATACATACATCCATACATACTGTACATAAATACATACATACACACACTCAAACATACGTGTGTGTGTGAGTACCCTGTATTATAAATGCACCCGTGTCGACAATAAATACATTTCCTACGACACATTTGCACATAGATGCAGTAGTTATTGTAAATGAATTTGCCAGTGCCAAGGATAAAGGTTAGTTCATTCAAGATTCAAAGACCAGCAACCAACCAGCAGATATATATTACTTGATTGTAAAGATCCCCACACCCACCCACCTCATCGATTCTCCATTAGAAATGAGTACAGAAAAATCTACTCTGTTAATGTGACCATTAATATCTAATGTTTGCATATGATTAAAAATAAACAGAGTTGCTGGTGGTAAACATTACTAAGCAACTGTATCTCTTATCAGTCTACAGTATTCCTTCATAAAAGATACAATTAGTGAGGGTAAAAAAACAATGGCTGAGGTTGTCTACAGGTCATTTTATAAATTACCATAATGTTACAAAAATAACTTTTTAGCCTAAAAATACCACATAAAAGAACAAATGTTAGTAAACAGTTTATCCGAAAATAGGTAATATATGTTTCAGAGAATGGCACGTCTTCATAGCCAACAGAAATGCAACAAATATATCTTCATTTCATTATGACATACATTCATTATTCTTCTCTAAATACTTTCTTCTGTTACATGATTGAAATGTGAGACTTATATGACATTATGCAACACATGGTCTATATGGTTAATAAAAAAAAGTCAAATACTTATACTTAAGATATAAAAAGAAAGTCATCAGGCTAATTAGTGACTCCTTGCTATGTTTTAAATGAGAACATTAATGTGATAATTGCATGCAGGATTTTTTAATTTTGTCGACTCAGAATTGGACTTTTGTATCCCTTCCACAGGTAACAGTACAGATGTTTTATGTTATTCCACATTTAGGATGATGTTAGTACTATCATCAGCACTCATCCAAGTTTCCCATTTGGAGTTTCTGCATTCCACCTCATTTTCATAGTTTGACCAATGATTGATCTCAAGTGACCTTTGACCTTCACAAACAGGCACTGCAGGGTTTCCCTACTCAGTGAGGTGGATCCACCTACAGGTCAGGTCTGTATGAAGTTCAACCACCAAACTCATGAATATACATACAAACACACTCTCATCAGGAAGCATTATTTAAATGTCAAATCCTGTGAGATAATATGTCAGTAGGTAATGAGCATTCATGAAATCTATCTAGCCTCAGAACTGAAACAAAATAAAGTGATCGCACTTCCCCCCCCCCCCACCCCTCCTCCTCTCTGAACAAAAAGAAAGAAAAAATGAAGTCCATAGATATGTCTATTGATCAATATCAAAGTTTCAGTCATTTTGGCCTTTTATATATTCATACTGACCATCACATTAATGCATCATAGCAAAAACAATTTTAATATGGTTGTCTAACACTTTTTGGCCGAACAAAAAAAAGAGTTTTTCACGGCATCCAAGTAATTTCATAATAAGACAATCTTATGTGATGCGTGAAACAGAAACATCTGCTTTCTTCTAATATGCCTAATATACTGTACCTGAAAATGTTCTGATCCTGTACAAGTTCATTGCGTCAATTGTTGTGCGTAAGATACGCCTTAAAATGGCTTTAACTTCTCATTTTCTAAAAAGTTATAAGAGAATGAAGCAATACTACCAAAACCAAAAATGTCTGTATGCATGACAAGGCATAATTTCTTAGACATTGCAAATCTTTCTTTCTAATATTTATGATGTAACTGAGGTTTATATACAAAAGATCTTTTTTTTGTTTTGTTGGAATTTTAGCTCCAAGGATTGCTATATTGTCCTTCCAGTTGGCCAGCCAAAAAATAAGAAACTATTATGGACCTCGTTCAAAGTTGAATATGTAGAATGCAAAAAGCTTGACTGAATTGGTCCCAAATAAGACTATTAGTCTGTCTATATACTTAGGGTTTCAAAGGCATTGAAGAATCGCCCCAACCCGCGTGGGGCCATCTGAAAAAATTAACTTTCCGTTGCTTGCAAGTGACGTTTGTTCGTGTCGCTACAAAATGCAGACAGTAATGAAACGTGATACCCTGTTATCTTTTATCGAGACCTGAGATGTCCATCGCTGCTATGAACACTGTGTTGTGGGTATTGACCGTAGCTGTATGTATTAACTGTACACTAGTGTCTAATTACCGACGGTAGCAAGCTTTGTGTGTATTTTCTGGGATCGATTGTGGTGTCTAACACTTCTGTTACACCTCATTCGAAACTAGGTCAGATTACCGGCATGAGACGTTTCTTTGTGCACGAGTCTCATACCCTTTAGCAACCAGAAAATGTGTCATGATTTTTGTGTGGATTGTACTAACTAGTATGTCTAACATTACCTAGGGGAATTAGCAGCAGGAGTTATTTCTTCAAAATTCTGGTTCTCTCTCCGGATGAGACGCTTGGTAAGAGTGGCAGTAGCAAATATGGCTGCACAGGTGGGAAAGGCTCTCACCAACGTGACGCCTAGTCCTTTACTGAATACCCGTAACCCTTCCTGTTGATACGATCTCCTGTAAACTTCGCGGTACGAGGAATAAGACTCTCGCTCGCTGCCTCCTGCTCTCTGGAACCTGGTCTTCATCACGTCGTTGGGATACGTGAAGAACCAGTTGACTAGTCCGCTCACGCCACCTGCCAGTAGAAGGCTCCCCACTCCTACCTCTTGCCCTGGAGGTGCATCTTTGCTCAGAGTCCTACACGAGGCTTCAAACACAGTAAAATAGATCCCAAAACCAGGAATGTCTCTCATCAGAGTTAATCCCAATCCTCGGTAGATACCTCGGACACCCTCCACCCTCAGAATCTTGACGAACGCGTCGACGGAGCCGGCGTATTTTTGCTTCGTACCGGCACCTTTTCTCTGGCCTATGCCCTGCAGCTGGACTTGGATCTTCGAAATCTCAATTGGGCAAGCCAGAAGACTCTGGATGGCTCCGGCGAACGAACCGGCGAGGAAGTGGCTGGATAGTTTCTCTCCGTCTAGTCTCCGCAGCAAGAATCCGTGGGATCCGAACAGGACCGATGCCAGACAGGCTACGGTGATGACAGGGGTAGCCATACCTTTGTACAATCCAAGGGGCTGTGGAGAAGGTAACAAATAGACGGGGCAGAATTTACTGTGCACATTACAGGGCAGACAAATATTCTGTATTGCTAGTTGAGAAGCCCATCTCAAATACATCTGGATAGGGTTAAATTAGAAAGAGGGGGTTAAACCCAGATGGATATGAAATGAATTTTATTCAATAACATTCCTTTTTTTTAAATCATAATGCTGGTTTTGTCCTTGAAATTCTGATATATACTAGAATGAGCTTTACCTAATTGAAAATGGTTCAATGGTTTAAAGGGTTCATCTGGGTACATTATAGAGATAACAAAAAACACAGGGAGGGGAGGTGAGGGAGGGGGGGGAGGCTCAAACTGCTGGCTAGAATGATGTTAACTTGATGTATTTTATTTTGTGGTGGGTTGTGTCATTCTGACCTACCCATATTATATTCATCAATAATTAGATGTTCCTCAATCTAAACAAAATAAATAAATAAATGTTAACTGCTCTTATTTAGCCAGTTATGGATCATTTTTAATCTATCACCAAAATTCTTGTGACCCGTAAAACTTCATGTTTGCTACAGTAGCTGAACAGTATGCTGCTATCATTGCTGTCAAGTCACTCACCGATTCTGATCGTATTATCTGGCCGAAGCAGTGAATCGCTCCCCTGTACCTCGGTTTGACAGGATCTTGCGTCTGCAGTCGAATCTGAGGGTGGGATAGATATGACGAGATGCGGTTTATTTAAGTCACGATGACGTATCCAATTAATTTTTTTAATTAATTAATCAATTGTTGAAATGCAAATTTGGAGGATTGTACATGTATGACTCGACACACATGTTGGCGTCGAGTTACTGAATGGTACAAAGCGTATCATTCTGAATCAAATCAGAATCAAAGTGTTACCTTAAAATCAAAGTGTAACCCTTGAAATTAAAGTGTAACCCTTGAAATTAAAGTGTTACCTTAAAATCAAAGTGTACCCTTGAAATTAATGTGTTACCTTGAAATCAAAGTGTTACCTTAAAATCAAAGTGTTACCCTTGAAATTAAAGTGATACCTTAAAATCAAAGTGCTACCCTTGAAATTAAAGTGTTTCCATAAAATCAAAGTGTTACCCTTGAAATTAATGTGTTACCTTAAAATCAATTTGTTACCCTTGAAATTAATGTGTTACCCTTGAAACCAAAGTGTTACCTTGAATATACAACCTCTAAACTAAAATGCAAAATTTTCAACAGGATGTTTAAAAATGATTTGACCTCTGGATTCTACATTTTAGCTCTCTGGTGTGAATTACAACGTCCATGGTGAACTTTCCCTGCACGACGCATACGGTAACACATTCTTGCTAATATATAAATTTGACAGTTGGCTACTGTATGCTATTATGCAAGGTTATGTCAAAGCCAAATGGCAACATAACTAATACTCTAATTAACAGATTTGTGGGATTTTCAAACAAAAACACTTTTTAATTTCACCATCCTTTAATTGCATTTAATAGGCATGCTTCTCCTCATCAAAATAAACATGCACAGAACTATTTTGAACACATGGCAATGGATGTATATCACACTGGAAACTAAAGTTGCTAGCCTTGAGAATGGTAGATTTAGAAGGGAGAGGAAAGTGGACATTGACCTTCAAGTAGGGTGGCGAGGAGAAAGGAGGGGGGGGCAAAGTTCTAAAATGTTACCAAATGTTGTAGGATAGGTAGATTTGAGTGGATACATCGGATAGAGACATGTAAGAGAGGAGTGAAGTAGATCTACTAAAAAACATAAAAGTTACCTTCACTGTATCAAAAGGATGGCCGACCAAGACTCCTGCCACACCTGTTAAAAAGACGAGAAATGAATAGTGAAACGATGATTCCGAAGATTAACAATGTTATCCTTGTGGTTCATAAAGAAATATAACCTTTTCATTACTTTAAATATATGTAAATATCAAGTCTTCTGCAGCCTTAGATGAAACAAAATTTCCTTGTTTTCTTGTTTCATACCTTCTACATCACGATATCATAGTCTATGATACGTTGTACCCATTAAAAAGAATGTAATAAATTTTTACTACTTACTAAACACTTGAACCATTGAAAACCTACAAAAAACCTACTGTGCTATATTCAAAAAGAAATCTTATTCATGGTGAATCAATATTCATCCAGACCAGCATTTTCTGAACATGGGATGCACACCCCCCTCCCATGCCCCAAGGGTGCAAGACAGGTCTCCAGAGGGTATGAATCTATCTAGCATTAGCAACAAATATATAACAAAAGGCATTCAATCACAGCTAGAATGAAAAGGGCACACATTTTTTGGTTTCAATTGCTAAGGGGTTGCAAGAAACAGAAGAGACATATTAAGAAACACTAATTTAGAATGTACATACTTAACACAAATAGTTAGTACCGAACAAAACCAACAGGAACGTGCGATGAGTATGGGCACACAGCTCTAACTTCACAGAGTTTTAAAAGTAGTATTCTTCCATATGAAGCAGCAAAGTGATAAATTTTGTGGAAAATATGTTAATAATTGGACAAGCGATCATTAAAGCGAACATGACAAACATTTTTACAGAATGTTGGTTTTCTTGTAACATGAATGTGACTCACCTGTCATCTTGTTGTACGAGCTAGCCAGCTTTCGCAAAACGGTAACGTGACCCTTGACGAAGGCACGAGTACGCCTGCAGGCATGCATGCTTAAGTACATGATTAATGAAGTATCTTTAATCATGGGTGAATCATGACGTAAATCCTGGAGCACACAGTATTGCTAGCTTTGATACTACAACATTATGAGAATTTGAGTACTTGCACACTGCGTGCGTATACATATTATTTTCCATTTTACTGTCCTTGCGACAAAGTTTTTAACAAAACTGTTCGACTTTGATAAAACAACTAACAGGTGTTAGCAGTTCAGTTCTACATGTCAGATGAGATGGTATGAAACGACTTCTTGCCAACCGTTGTTGACATATTTGTTAACCTTATTACAGAAAGCAAAATCAAGAAAAAAAAAATCATTTCCTTTTCATTTCAGGTGTTTTTATCACTAGATATTGTTAAATATATTTGATATTCTGCCAGACGATTACATTTAGTCTTTAACACCGCATTCCCAATGTAAGAAGGCAGGAAGGAACAAACCTCAAAAGTACGGGTAGGGGGCAAAGAACGATGTACTGCACAGTGAATAACTTCATCGCAAAAAAAGATGCAAAATGGGCAAATTGCTATACAAAGATGCGTCGCAGTGTTTGTACATACATACACGAAAATGTTCATAGCCTCAAAAACTGCTATGCAAAATGGGCAAATTGCTATGCAAACTGTACAAAGATGCGTAGCGTGTTTGTACATGCACGTTTGTACATGTTTGTACACGTACAGCATGTATGTACATGTTTGTTGATGCGTGTTTGTACATGCACAGGACAATGTTCATAGCCTAAAAAACTGCTATGCAAAATGGGCAAATTGCTATGCAAACTGTGCAAAGATGCATAGCAGTGTTTGTACATGCACAGGACAATGTTAATAGCCTCAAAAACTGCCATGCAAAATTTGAACACTAAATTATTATTTTTTTTTTTTTTAAATTTATTTATGAAGCATTTTGCTTGACACAATCTGAGACAATTAAAGAAAGTAAATTTGTGATTAACACAAAGCAAATGATTATGTAAAGATTGTGTGTGGAATTGATGATATGGTACTGGCCATCTGAACACAAATCAGGTCAGGCTAGGTCAAGAGTACCACAAATTTTAGGTCATGCACAGGTCACAGAATGCCCCAGTGACCACACACTATGCCACACGAAAAAAATATCAGAGATCTACATTTGGAACACCAAACCAGGACAAGGAAAACCAACCCCATAAAACAACTCTCTACGAAAGCACTCGCAAAGGGCAAGAAAATGCAGAGGCTGACTTGAAACTGAACTATCCAATTCTTGGTGAGTTCTGTAATTACACAAAAGAATGAAAAGATAGGCCTCTAGGTATTAACATGCAATATTTGCTTTCACTAACTGGAGCAAACCCTGTCTCTCTCTCGTACATAAATCGATAAATAGTTAGCCGGTGCAGTTCACTGGCTGTCAATTTTACTATTTGGCCATTATTTATTCATATGAATAGAATGCACTGCTGTACTATGTACCATACGTTCTGTATCACAATTTGCAATGAATGAATGACAGTTTACATCAGCAAAAACTTGTTGCAAGAATGTTTTGTATTATAATACAACTGAAATGATTGGGTAACAATGCATCTTCAGTTCACATCAAATGGACTGATAATACAAAGCATAAAATGTCTAAATACCTCCATTAAGCCCAGCAATGAAGTCAGCCGCCATTGGTTTATATCTAGTCTTCCAGGAATATTAGGATCCTTCCATTAAGTTGTCTCTGCTGGCTGGATGACTTGGAAATGCTGGTATCAAGATGAAGAGAAAACAAATTTCATTCAGAACTAATCTCTAGGAAACCTCAAAGCATGGCAAAGATCAGAAAAGGAAAGGAAAAGAAAGGCCTGACCCAACTTATGCTTCTTCCTGAGACTTACTTGCTGAGACTCAAGATCTAGAGTTATCAGTTGTTGCTTCTACTGATTACAGATTTCAAGTTTCATTATAATGCATACGAACTCAACTGTCTAAATAATCTCTTTAAAGGGTGTGAAGACTCACGCAAAAAGATTTGTCTCATGTCGGTAATTTGACCTAGTTTCTAATGAGGTGTAACAGAAGTGTTAGACACCACCATCGATCCCAGAAAATACACACACAGCTTGCTACCGCCGGTAATTAGACACTAGTCTACAGTCAGTACATACAGCTGCGGTCAATACCCACAACACAGTGTACAAACTATGCAGCGATGGACATCTCAGGTCCAGCTAAAGATAACAAGGTATCAGGTTTCATTACTGTACTGTCTGCATTTTGTAGCGACACGAACAAAACGTCACTTGCAAGCAACGGAAAGTTAACTTTTTCAGATGGCCGCACGCGATTTGGGGCGAGTCTTCAATGCCTTTAAGAAGGCAAGTCTCTACGTTTTACCCATTTTCAAAAATGTTGTCAAATTCATGGACTAGGCCTATCTCACTCTAGTATGCGGCTAGCAATGTTCATCAGTGCATTACCAGATTTATCCAGCTTGGACCACTAACCATGCCCGACTAATTCAACATTTTTAAGTCAAACTATGTCATCTGTCCAGAATAAAATTGACCAATCCATATTTTCAATGTCCATTACATGTTTGATGTGGCTGATCATTCAAGCTCATGTGGCCTTGAATGTTCCTATAAACCTGGTCACCAAACATAGCCTACTACTAGTAGTAGTACTAGCAGTTGCAAATTAGTACCAGCAAATAAGGAATGTGCAATTTGATGGCAACTAATGCTTCAAAGGTTCCAACAAAATTACTGTTGAACATGATCAAGTTTGGTTTTTCTTTATAGCGTACTGGTGTGTGGGAAGGGGAGAAACATACGAATTGTTTTAAGAAATGTATGAGGTGCCTGTGATCATAGGCGTAGGGAAAAAAAATTTGCAGTGTGTTTTTCATTTTTTGGGGGAAAATTCGGGCAATATGCTGAGAATTTTTCGGGCACCTACTGAAAGAAGAATAATTTGCTATGTGTTTTCAATAGTTAAACTGATATTATTATTATCGTTATTATTGTAACGACTTCCCCAATTATTATAACCAATATGGAAGGGTTAATAACACAGAAAATATAACCAAAATATTTCGCGCGCTCCGCGCGCATTCAACATCTTTATGTGCATATCATATAGGCATTTATCGGTTATTTGCATGTGATGTAATAACCGATGAATGCCTATATGATATGCACATTAACATGTTGAGCGCGCGAAAAATTGTGTATATTTTTCGGGCAAGTCGTTACAGCCCACCCCAATCAAATTAGGCTCCTACGCCTATGCCTGTGATTATACATGTGTGACCTTCCCCTCCTGACATTGTTCATCCTTATGTGGACCTAGGCCTGTCTAGCCTTATGTAATGCGAGGGGTCAAAATTCCTGTGGATTTCATATCACTACTGAGGTCCATTCATACTCGTCCACAACCAAGGTTAAGCCTACCTCAAACTTAACACTAACATTATTATTCTTGTATCTTAACGAGGCCTAGCCTAGGCCTATATCACAAAGGCTAAGCATATATCCTGGGCAAACTTAAGCCTAATGTTAGATCCAGCCCTGGGCTAACAACACTAAGTGACTAACTGTTACTAGGCCTAGGCCGTAATACTCAGGCTACCCTATGGGCCTACGCCAGATAAAGGCTTAGAAAGTTTAGAGTTAGACTTAGAGAACATTGTAACCTAAGCTAGGCCTAGGCTTCATTGTTACACTTAAGATACACTATAGTTGCATACACGTTATGTCAGAGCATTTTTCGAGAATATATATGGTCTAGTAGCCTTAACTATATATACCTTTATGACAGGTTAGATTAAGTTTCGTAGCGGCAATTAGCTAACAAACATGCACATGTAACATGGATGTCGGCACATGATTACGCAATCATCTGTACTGTAGTAAATAGAATAAATTTGGGTAGATGTGCCCAGCCCATAGAAATTGATTCAATTTCTATGGCCCAGCCTAAGTTAAGCCTAACTTAACTGCACATGCAGGCTGACTTACCTTTACGACTGGAATGAATTTTCAAGTCTGTCTAAGAAGGCACTGTTAAGTCAAAATGTATTTCAATGTGATCATCGAGCTTTCCAAGGCCGACGGTCTTACCTTGTTTCTCGACAGATAAGTGACCGCATTAACATTACGTCGAGCCTCGAGGTAAGTTTAGTTACACTGTTTCAGCTGCAGCGCGGCAAGTTCAAGGCCAGTTTAACAGCAAGGGACGTACGTGTCTGTAAATCTGTTTTATGGGTAGCCGTTGGGGACATAAAGAATAAGAAACGAAAATAGCAAAGCGAGATGATACATGGCATGACCGGAAATCGATATAATAATTGTAGTAATAGGGTCTTTTGTAAAAAGTTTATAGATGGAATTGTACCTGAGAGCACCAGAGAAAGAGATGGAGAGAGAGGGGGTAGGGGGGGGCGGACGGACGGACGGACGGATATAAATATAACATGTACTTTATCTAGTAAATACACTTGTTGTAGAGATCGTTCTGAATAAACCGATATAAAGGCAATAATCACGCTACTATAGAATGAATACTTTATCTTTTTCTTGAGCTACCCTCTAAATTAACATGGAATTGTTACAAGAAATAACATAACAAGTGTATTGCAAGATCTGCAATATTATGCTAAATACAGAATAAGCAAGTCAATAAACGTACTAAAGCTAAATTTTGTTGGTAACATTTAAATCAAAGCTGCTACTTGTGGTTAGTTTTGTCCTTGACTATTTGATCAAGTGATTATGTATATTATAATATTTTTGGTTCGTTTGTTGTTTCTGTTTTATTCTTTTTTCTTAAATGAAAACAGATACCAGACATGACTGATGGAAGTTAAATGTCATTAAGAGAAATGATGCGTACTAAGGCTGTTGGTGTCTTACCCATTGATGCTATCACCAACCAGTAATGCAATATCGTAACCACTACTGTAACGCAATGCCAGCAGTAATATGCAAACCACTGATGCAACAACAACAACTGCTAACATAACGATAATGAATCATGCATTATTGTAATAACAAGCTAACCAGTAATGTAAATTAATAACCAGTCATGCAATAAAATGTAACAGAAGATGAAGAGAGAGAGAGATAAAGGGGTGGGTGGATGGCTATTAACCACTGGTTATTCTACACCTGTGGAGGGATATCGGGAGTTTCAAATAGAATACTTAACCCCCACCACCCCCCCCCCCCATCCCCACCCCGACCACCTCATCCTATTCCCTCTATTAAAAATTTGAAACTTTGTTTTAATACCTTTACAAATTTATTAAATGATAAACCGTGACAAACGAAGGGTGTAAGGGGTCCCCCCCCCCCTCCCCCAAAAAAAACATAGGGAAGTACGTCTATACACTACCCGTGTGTCAACGATTTAGCCGGTAAGTGCAATCGCATGCTGTTTATATAACACATGAACAGAAACTAACCTTTCAATTGGTACCGTTGTAACAAGAGCAAGAACGCAATTTCGATGAACGCCCTCTATTTGGCAATCCTTGCCAATTTCTGTATTCACAGGGTCTTTCAAAACAATCGCTATAAAACAATAGGATATGAGCGAATAAGGGGCTCTCTTGTGGTCAATGTATGACACCCTTATTCATAAGAAGATATGAAAAAAAGGATTGGCTTTTCAGTTTGAATTTATATGATTATTATTTGGTCGAAGTAGATAAAGATCACTGCTGACTTGAGGGAAATATGCGCGAATGTTCGATTTTCAGGCGAAACATTGATTATGTTGACTTGTGACTGATCGGACAAGCAGAGTATAGTACAGCGCGTCGATACTTTATTGTGTTGCGCTATATAAGAACTGAGCTTTATTAGTATTAAATAGAACTAAATTCTAATCTAAATATGCCTCAAAATGTATCATTTGACATTTACATTGTTTGTTTGTTCTGGGAGAGCACCCCACCACCCCTTCATAGATGTCAGACTTAATAACTCAGTGCAGTGCCCCGTGGCCGAGTGGATAAATGTGGTTGGCATTTGAGTGCAATGAGGCTTAGCAGTCGGGAGGTTCGGGGTTCGATTCCCGGCCGGGTCATAGTAAGGTGGGTTTTGCATCCAAGAGCAATATACTGTTTAACCATCTGAAATGACTTTCTATATTGAAAAGATTCCAAATTCGAGTTAGTTGTTGAATTGAAGGCCACCCGACGTGTAAGTTGTAATACATAAGCCCTTGCGGGCTTCTCCCACAATTGTGGTCGCTTAAGCGTCCTAAAATATAACTGCTGATTATTATTATTATTATTATTATTATTATTATTATTATTATTATTATTATTATTATTATTATTATTGTTGTTGTTGTTATTATTATT
>JAIPMN010010941.1:0-12070 GCA_020650975.1 Apostichopus californicus
TAACTCCTAATAGAGTTATATTCACTCATATTAGGAGTGAGTATTAGAGTTAAATTTCATTTGTTTTTAGAGTGTTGCTAGATATATGAAGAAGAAATTTACATACCAAAACATGTCATCGATTGGCACAAAAACCCAGATTCTGATGACAGCTGCCTCAAGAAACCCAATAAATGGCCTAATTAGCACCGAGCCACCAATGTGGACCATTACCGAAACATCGATGCGTGTCAGTCTTCCATCCCCTTCCTCTAATGCTATTTAAGTCCACATGTGGACATATCCTGCAAACCTACCGGTAGCCCACAGGGGTTTGAGTTGGGAGAAAGGCCTTGACACCTTGAAACGACAAATGATGCCAACTTTCCTCAAGTGAAAGGCTGGCTGAGTTGGCAAGGCCAGTCAGCATGAAAGAGAAAAAACTTTTTTTGCATTTCTGTCCCCAAAGTTGCACATCTTTTTGGTTGCTATTTTGCCTCACAGGTGCCATCTCCTGCGATCTGGGGGTGCTGAAATCTCAAATTTTCTCTGTACGCTCCGCGCCAACCAAGGTGGCACTCCGCTTAGATAGTAACCTCCGGCCCCCCCACAAGAAAGAACAGCCCCCCATGGCCCCCCACTCAAAAAATCCTAGCTACGCCACTGCGTTGGGGGCGCGAGCCCCCCGGGTAAGAAAAAGAGGAGAGAAAAAAAGGAGAAGAAAGAAGGGAAAAGGGAAAAAAGAGGAGGAAGGAAAGGAAGGAAGGGGAAAAAAAAAAAGAAAGAGAGAAAAAGAAGAAAAGGACGCACCCACCACTACTTGAGATTGTTCCCATCTGCATGAAAACGCGCGCCCACAACCCTACGTCCCACCCCTCTAATCGCTTCCCGATGAGTTACGAAACTTAATTAATGACCTTCGCCCGTAGTACCAAGACCTCTTGAAAAAATCCGGCAACACACCATTTCATCGATAACAAGTGATTGGGTTGTGTATTAGTGACGTCAGAGGTCGTGCACTGGCCTACATGGAGTGTGACCACTCCCAACTTTCCCAAATCCCAAGGGCACTGTACTGTATGGATATCTAGCAATATCTATAGCAATATCTAGGGATGAATATCCCAAGATCTACCCTAAACCGAAGGCAGATAGAGAATCGAAGCCTTCAGCGCAGTGACGGACTAGCATGTTGTCACAAAATGCTTGAAACACTTAATAAAATCCAGTCTAAAACTTAAGTCTAAAACTTTTATCTAAAACTTTAGTCTAAAATCCAGTCTATTTTTGTTTACGTTTTAAACTCAGTTTCATCAAGTGTTGCTTGTGGAAAAATATTTTTGTTTTTTTCAAAAGGATTACTGTAACCTACAAAATTGAGAAATATCGCACCATTTTGCATCTAGGCATTCCTTAACTTCCAAAAAAATCTCAGGGGGGGGGGGGGAAATCCCTCCCCTTAGACCCCTCCTTCGGGGCGGCGAACACTATGTAAGTAACATATCAATGAATAATGGGCCGGTCTAGGTGAAAAATGCCCGGGCCGGTTTTAAGACCCAGTCCGCCCTGCTTCAGTGTGTAATGAACTTGAAACTGTGCGTCTTTCGAAATGAAAAGAATGTGGGGCGTAACTCCTATGGGCTCGGACCGTGCTGAGCCGGTGGCCCCGACCAAAACTTGGGCCCGCTATACTGATGCACAGAAAAAGGGTACCTCTTTGGATAGGAAGGACCCGTTTTACTGGGAAAGAAAAACTCATGCAAGACTGAACAAGACAATAAACATATACACACGGGATACGGACATCATGCATGATCATGGGCTCATTGGGTATTAATGTCTGTATCGAGCTAGTTGTGTTATTTATTATTATAATGAAAACAAAGTATATAATTTGAGACCAAATTCCAGCCAATGTTGTACTGAGCCTATGCTTAGGTTTGATTACTGTATTTGTACAGTAGTATCCGTTTTACTCCATACAGTAGGGGGCACTTGCTCACCCCACCCCTGGAAATTTAAAAAAAAAGTTAAAGCATTAGTTTGACATTTCAATGATTTCCCCCAACCAACAGTTCTCTAGTTTATGTTCATTGCAAATACGGACCCATAATGCATTACTGAAATTATTGAACGTCAATATCATAAGACATGAGATCTCAAAATAACCGATGTGTAAATGCAACTTGAACGGGAAGTGTCATTTCCGACGATCTAGGAGTATTTTTGGGCCAAAAAAATCGTTGTACGCTCCGCGCCAACCGATGGTGGCGCTCCGCTTAGATAGTATCAAGTAGTGTGTTACACCTATATGACCTACTGAACCCCCATTTCTGCGGACACCATTGCTAAGCCTCCTGATAGGGGGCCCTTTGGGCCAGCAGCCCCCCAGGCTTATCGTTACGCCACTGGTGGAGCATTGCACAATAAACAGATAATAGTTATTTATTTCAGTCTCGTTTCAATTATTCGAATTTTAATGCAAACTGCAGATATCATTTTTAATTCAATTTTGACCGGTCTGTTAGGGGTTGAAGGAGGTTTTTCTAAATTGGTTGTCCATACTATAGATGAAATTTTTTGCAACGTTATGGGTATGTTTTGAAGTGAAATTATGCACGAGAATTGTGAATTTTCAAATTCTGAACAAATAATGGGCTTAAAACCTTGAAAATGGTGCTTACGGGTATTGTGGGCCGCGACGTAGAATCACCTACAAAAAGCAATGATCCACATGAGATGCGATGAGGTCGAACATGATGTGTGACTAGTGACAATCTTGAAAAAGGTTATGGTTGACAAAAAAACTATTGGGAAATTCTTGGTTTTCAGGCAAGAGTGTACATATGGTTGGTCATTTCAAGCCCGAGAAGTGCCATTTCCGGTGATCTGGGGGGTGTCAAAACCAGAAATTTTCTTGTACGCTGCGCGCCAACTGATGGTGGCGCTCCGCTTAGATAGTAATTCGCGCCCCCCGGGTTAAAAAATCCTGGATACGCCCCTGGTAGGCACGCGTTTGTGCTGGCGTCTGTCTTAATTGTGTGTACGAAGTATAAGAGTCAGACATCCTATACGATCAGCGATATACAACATCTTTACCTCATGTGGTTTATAGTAGTAGTAGTAGTAGTAGTAGTAGTAGTAGTAGTAGTAGTAGTAGTAGTAGTAGTAGTAGTAGTAGTAGTAGTAGTAGTAGTAGTAGTAGTAGTAGTAGTAGTAAGTTGAGTCTCGTCTATACGACATGCTCAGTGATTAACCTCCGCCACGTATCACGATCTTGCGCAAGGTTTATTGCTTCCTCGAAATTGTTAATATTAACATGTCACATGTGGTTTATAGCTCCGTTATTATATTTGATACTTCCTTTCACCCGCGCGCATCTTGTATGAGAGGTATTTGCGTGCGCGCTACAACGAAAGTTAAAAGACGCGACATCAACCAAAATCTCACACATGGTAACAAGTACTAAGACTATATATATATATATATGTACTCACCCCTTGTATACGCGCGCGCCCCTTGTTTTTGTACATATTGTGACGAAGTAGTGGTAATTTACATCCAAGGTGACAACAATGAAACACAGTAAATTATATATGCGACACATGTATTTTGCTATATAAGCGTTATATACGTACTTTCGAAAGCTTCAAGAAATCTCCGTGATTTTATGAAAAACATCAGAATGAATCAAAAGATTACTTTTGATTTGCTTCGCTTGGCTGGTAAGTAATTCAGCAATGTGTACTCCATGTACATAGTTTTTACATGTAAATACAGATATTATCAGCGTTTGGGTTAAACTTTAAGAAAAAAATGTGTGGGTTACAACCCCCCATCCCCATTCCTATTCCACTCCAATTTAATGTGAAACTCTCAAAAGATAATCATTTTGTAGTTTATATTTTATATTAAGGACCAGTTGTTTCTTTGAGGATGTTTTTAGGGCATATTACTGTAATAATATGTAAACCCACAGTAGATGTAACATGCAGCAGCATGGATGACAATTCCACGCTATAGCTATACTGGGTGACAACCACAGATCAATAAATCATGAGGCCTATCATAAGTATATATATATGTCACCCCAGGAAATGCAACACAGTGGGTAAACTGTGATGTCATCAATGGAAATGTTTCTTAACTGCTTGTAATTAGGTCCTTCAAAACTGATGTATTGAATTTATGTTGAGCTATTAACGATTTCATGCTTAATATTTTTATTAACAAAACAGTTACTTAAAAGACAAGTACTTTTTTACATAAGTTGGTTTCAGCATACATTTAAGGGGACGATGGGGTAGGAGAGCCTGGACTACAGCACACTATACGAATAGTGTTTAATTTTATTCGACACTGTTTTATGTTTTCAGGTTTACTTGGCTTCTGTAAGGATTCAAGAAACCGTCATGTTGGAAGAGAGATAGACTCAGTGTTTGATACACTGGCCATGGATGTCAGCTCTTTACTGAAGTAAGTCAAGATATAAGGTTAAGAGGTAGCTACTTGGGTGGGAGAGAGAGAGAAAATGTGAACATGGTGTACTCTACAATTTAAATTTGCTCGTAAATACTATCAATCGGCACCCTCATGAGCAGCGAATAGAAAAATATTTAACTGAAAAGCTGAATTGACTTCTTCACTCCATAAGTTTTTAAACTTGGCTATCTTTGCAGATTGGATGACATAAAACTACCCTTGATCATCTGTTGCGCTAATTCAATGCTAGAGTAAGCTTAGTAATATACATGAATGATGGAACGCCAGGAGCTTCTTCCTTACAAATTTGAAATCTCAGCTAAGAGAAAGCCACTGTCAGCATTGTAACATTTTAACGTTTTATACAGGAGCTACAAGGAGGTTGAAGATCAAAATCTCAAACTCAAACAAGAACTTCGTTTCTGTCGTTGCCGAGGACCAAGGGCCGGTCCTAACGGACAAAATGACAAGAAAAGAAAGGTTTGTTTATTATAATTGCTCATCAGTTATTACTTCGTTCTGATTTAATGTCGAAAATAATAACAAAGGCCTATACTTGGTGGTTTACAAAAGAAAGGAAAATAAAATCAAACAAAAGTTGATGAAAGAAAACATAACAAAAATATGTCTACAACTTTCATCAGAAATTATAGAACCTCGAAATTGACACATCAAACTGAAGGTAAATGTCTTACAAAGTAATTAATAATTCTGCCAGTCAAATTACAACACCTCTTTTTGTGAAAGTTGCATTTTACAACCACTGCTTTCTGTAAACCAAGGCTCTTTGTCTCCACAGAGGACTCGTAAGAGTACGTCATTTAGCAGCGGAGGAAGCACCAGTTATGGTAGCAGCGGTAGTAATACTAGTAACAGCGGCGGTGCTGTTGGTTACGGAGGTGGGAATACTGGTAACGGTGCCAGTACTCACAATAATGGCAGTCGGGCTAGCGGTGGCAGAAGCAGTACTGGTTCCACTTCTGGTTCCAGTCGACAGGTGTCAGTACCACGTGACAACATGGCCATGGTCAAGGCGGAAGTGCGACGATCCGGTTACGAGCTTCTTAATGATCAGCTTGGTAGAGGTGGTTTTGGTTTGGTCTACAACGGAAGAGCTCTGAACAACTCCGGTCAGGTAAATAATAGATTTTCTAAGAAATCTGTCTAAATTTGATCCTTAAAGTCAAACTTAACGTAATGTGCAGTTGGGTATTTAATTCCATATGTAGTTTCGATATTGTTGTTGGCTCGATATTTTTAACGGTGTTTTTTCTTTCAAAATTAGCTCATATTTTCAATATTACTTAATTAGCCTTCTCTTGTGATATCTTTACAGGAGGTTGCCATCAAGCTTACCTTATGCGATGATATTTATTCATGGACCAATCTCCCAGGTCAGAATGATCAGATACCTGTAGAGGCAGCAGCTCTTATCGCACTGGAATCTGTGACCAGTGTTGTGGATCTTCTCGGCTTCGGTGAAGTCTCCCTGGGCAGCGATGATGTGTTCTTCTTTGTGATGGAGAAACCAATGGGATGCCTCTCGTTCGATACATATTTGAGGCAACACAAGCCCATTCTTCCAGTTGTGGCCTTCTCCTTCCTCAAACAGCTCGTATCGATGGTATTGGCTATTCATCAATGTGGCTGGTTACATGGAGACCTGAAACCCAGTAACTTGTTGATTTATGCTCAAGACCAGCTAAAAGCCATCGATTGTGGACTAGCCAAGAAGGTCGTCAATGGTAAGTGTATCGTAACATCAGCTGGCGGTACAAAGGTGTGGAACATGGCTCCCGAACGACGTAACGCTGGATCGTGCGACTTGGTCAAGTCTACTGTCTGGTCTGTGGGTGTAATCTATTATTACATGATCTTTGGACGGCTACCTTTCTCTTCTCTGAAGAAAGCACAAAGGAAGCCTCTAAAATGGCATTGCAACATCCCCATTGGAGCTAAAACAATCCTACAGTGTTTATTGGATCCCGATCCGAACAGACGAGTAGTTATTGAGGATTTAGAGCAGCTGCTTCAGACACACGCTCCTCTTAGTAACATCTGATAAGTTGTAAAGAGAACGTCATTCCTGCCACCGACCCAGGAGCGAACCTTTTAGACAATTGACTAGAGTTTGAATTCATAAAACTTCCAATCTATTATCAGAAGTGAACTATGTTTTCCTCCAGTGAAGAACAAATTGATCCATTCTGCAGATTTTCTTGGGACTTGATCCGAAGAGATGTTGTTGGCGATCAATAAGAACTGATCAAGGCACACTGCATATCATTGTTGGCCGCTTGCCAAGAAACTACTTTCGAACATTTACCATGGTGACTTAATATTCATGGTGTTCGCTGCTCCTTTTTTATATATAAATTATACATTGTCTTTCGTTAATGAAGGATAAATACAGTAATTAAATTAAGTAATAAAACAACATCTTTGTCCTTTTTATTCGTCGAAAACGGGATGAATGGAAGGCGTGAATTGCAGTCTCCAATTGAACTAAATTGGCTCGGTGTAAGGGTTTCCGTGGAGGTGGGGTGGTTGCGTGAACAGGTGGGGGGGGGGGGTCGCAAACAACACTGTACACGAAATAACTCTATATCCACTTCTCAGATTGACACTTGACCTAACCGCCTTCTCCTTGCCCCGAGTCCCTTCTTTCGTTTGATATTCCAACTAACTAATTGTCTACTAATCTTCTCACCGATCATCAAAGTAAGGGGAAGTATGACCTTCATTATGTACCATGAGTCATACTTTGAAACTCAACTGTCATTGTGAAAATGACACCCCTCCCCCGCTACCGTGCCCAAACCGCAACCCTCATTCCTTTAATACCTTTAATGTGAAATTGACCACTATCTGTTCGTGACGATTATTTCCAACAGCGATGTTTTAAATTCTGGAATAAGAAAGACATTTCGGAAGCTTACAGTGATATTGGTGACTAATGGGATTTTTTTGGTTACAATTTAAATCGTTATTGTTTTATTGAAGGATGAGATTTAGGAAGGGGATGGGATGTTCTTGTTACCTATATTTCTAATAGTGGACCAGGGATGGCATCGTCAAATGTACCCGGTTGTCGTGGCCGCCAATTGTCGTGGTCGCCACTTCTCGTGACCGCCACACTTTGGTAAGAATATTTAATATATATTTGCACTGTTGCGTAACCATTAAAATATTCACCATTTGGCAATAGCAGAATTGTTTAAATCTTATCAAATTCAGTACAAATTTTGAATTTTTTCCGTCTGTGGTTGAAACAGCCATCCCTTGCTTACAATTGATATATTTGTTATGCCAGCGATAAAGTTCAAGGTCTGTTATAATATACCGAACAAAAACATTTTCATAATGCACAGATATATGTCTACCACGTTTTTCTTGTAAAAGACATTTTGGTTACAACAGTGAGATTTGACCAGTCATTATGTCAACCCGGGGAATTATTGCTATGTGTATGCTACTATAAAATATAGCAGAAATTAAATAGATTTTACCGATATAGATGATTTAGTTGCTGAAATTAAATTACCGGAAATGAGTGATTGCAGCTCAGAATTGGGAAAAGCTTGGTTAAATCGAGGTCCCCGGGTCAACTTACTTGGTATCATATTTTGCTCGTAAATATCAAACATAAGACATAGCAAGCATCATATCGTTGTCTCCCTTTTATACTAGTGCGAAAACACTTGTGAAGACACAGTAGGTTAATGTTGGCGTAGTGCATATGGTCGAGACCTGACCTTGGAAAACCGATAAAAGTAGAACTGTCGTGATCACAAGTCGATATACTTTCGAGGCAACAAGTCGAAATTTCAAATTTCAAATTATATTTTATTTTCCAATGATCTCTCTTGGCCACCGTAAGCATCTCTACAAGGACTTCAAATTCTTATTGGAAGGAAGACCTGATGTGTTTCAACAGCATTGAAGACTCGCCCCAAACCGCGTGCAGCCATCTGAAAAAGTTAACTTTCCGTTGCTTGCAAGTGACGTTTTGTTCGTGTCGCTACAAAATGCAGACAGTACAGTAATAAAACATGATACCTTGTTATCTTTAGCTGGACCTGAGATGTCCATCGCTGTATTGTTTGTACACTGTGCCGTGGGTATTGACCGCAGCTGTATGTACTGACTGTACACTAAAGCTTATGCTTTAAGTGCATGTCTAACAATATGGTGCACGTGTATGATACACGTGTATGATATAATATGATACACGATCAGCTAGATCGGCGGAAGCTTTCGGCCACTTCAGGACCACACCAGCCAGTACAATACCTGTCGTTTCATCGTGTAGAACAGTCACGAATACATTGAGCAGAAGGGACGGGGCAGTTTCATGTGCATTATGTTCAAGGTCTCATTCCATCACTACATGTTGTGAAGACACCCTGCTTTCAAATCTGAATGAATATTTTAGGGGGTGGGGTAAGGGGGGTTATCGTTACTTTTGTCAGAGACAACTCCCTATTATGTGGACATATATTTTGTTATGTAGACTATAGTGTGTCACCATTGTATAATGTGCTACTTATTGCTAGCCTTGGGTACGGTAGGCCTAATGAAGAAGCCGTTAGTCATTTGATGTCAATCAGTGAACGTTGCACCAACAGATTCGAGGAAATTCGGATGTCTTTGCTTTCTGTCGAATCGGTTAGTTCGCTAGTAAAGTTGGCTTCGTCCATCACAGTCCTGCGTCTGTATTTGTCTTGTAATATTGTCTTTGTGAATTTATTGCATCTTTACAAAGTATGCTACTTGTCTCAGGTTTCCATAATTGAGTCTAAAATAGTATTAAATCGCACCGTGAACTTATCGACTGTCTCATGCTGTCATTTATAACTGTAGAAATTAGTGAAATAGAAGAAATTAATTGCGGACTGAACCTCTTACAGACCACATTAGATTTAGATTTAGCATGCCTTTAGTATCGAGCGTATTTAGTGAGAGGAAAATAAAACCGACATTCTCATATCGGTAATGCATTTAATCTTATATGTGAAAGGTGCTTTAATTTCAGTCCATTCATCTGTATTGTCAGACGCTATTCACGTGGTATAGGGTATTGATGATTTTGAGACAGAAGCTAAGTAGTATATATTATCCATTTTTGGGTGAAAGTGACAGCTGACGTTGCAATTCTAAATTCGTTAGTTATATATTAATGGGTGCCTTCTTTTTGCCTGTTACATCTACAAAAATTTAATTATGCGTTCATATATTGAACCTACTGAAAGAAAACTAATTTGCAATGTGTTTTCAATGGTTAAACTGATATTTTTATTATCATTATTATTGTAACGATTTCCCAAAAATGGTAATAACTCGGCAAATGATTGTATGTAATTGGCATGCGATGTAATAACCGATGCACGCATATATGATATGTTCAATAAGATGTTGAACGCGCGTATGGAACGCCATTTTAACATTTATATTAAATAATTACAGATATCTCTAATTCATTTTCAGATATCTTTAATTCATTTCAGATATCTCTAATTGAAACATACTTGAGATATCAGAAATTGAATTCGAGATATCAAGAATTCGATTTAGAGATATCCAAAATTGAATTAGAGATATCTGGAATACAATTAGAGATATCCAAAATTGAATTAGAGATATCAAGAATTCGAATTAGAGATATCCAAATTTCAATTAGAGATATCTGGCATACAATTATAGATATCCAAAATTCAATTAGAGATATCTGGAATACAATTAGAGATACCCAAAATTGAATAAGAGATATCAAGAATTCGAATTAGAGATATCCAAAATTGAATTAGAGATATCCAAAATTCGAATTAGAGATATCCAAAATTCAATTAAAGATATCCAAAATTCGAATTAGAGATATCCAAAATTCAATTAGAGATATCCAAAATTCAGTTTTCTATGGAACGCCATTTTAACATTTATTCAATAATTACAAATATCTCGAATTCAATTTTGGATATCTCTAATTCGAATTCTTGATATCTCTAATTGAATTTTGTATATCTGGATATGAATTAGAGATATCTGGAAATGAATTAGAGATATTTGTAATTATTGAATAAATGTTAAAATGGCGTTCCATGGACAATGGAACGCAATTTTAACATTTATTCAATAATTACAGATATCTCTAATTCAATTTGGATATCTGTAATTCTTGATATCTCTTATTGTATTCCAGATATCTCTAATTGTATTCCAGATATCTCTAATTCGAATTCTTGATATCTTGAATTCAATTTTGGATATCTGGAGTTCTATTCTTGATATTTGGAATTCTATTTTGGATATCTGTAATTTAATTCGAGATATCTTAAATAATGTTTCCTTTTTTGATATCTTTAATTTATTTCTTGATATCTTAAATCAATTTGAGATATCTTAAATAAAATTCACGATATCGAAAATGCAATTTCTGATATCTCAAATTGAATTGTAGATATCTTCAATAATTAGAGATATCTTTAATTGAATTCGAGATATCTGAAATTAACTGAAGATATCTGTAATTATTGCATTAATGTTAACATGGCGTTCGATACGCGCGCGGAGCGCGCGAAAAATTATGGTTCTATTTTTCGAGCAAGTCGTTANNNCCCCCCCCCCCCCCCCCAATCAAATTGGGCTCCTACGCCTATGTCTATTGGTAAAATACGAATGGAACCACCGAGAAGCAGTGTAAGAATATTTGTACATTTGTCATTTTTGCAGTAAAAGGTCATAATCAACGAGATTGAATGCTTTTCTAATGGATCCAACCATGTGCCCTTCTCCAATAACTTCTTATCCATTTATCTACCATTTTAGCATTGCGTTTCGCATGAGTGATTAGCTCTAAAACCAGTCTTAGAATCTGATATCTTTCAATATATTCATATAAAGCTTTATGTACGCTTTTCCAGGATTTTGGATACAACCGGTAATATGGAAATAGGTCAATAATTGCTCATGTCGAGAAGCAAACCGTTTTTAAAAATGGGAACTAATTTGGCTGATTTCCAGTTGGATGGGAATAAATTATTACGTCTGCTTAAGTTAATTACATGCGGAGACTTGGAGCAATACATGGAGCACCCATCTTACGAATATTAGAACTAATTCTGTCCATACTTGGGGCCTTTGTAACGTCTAGACTGTTCAGATACTTTCAACGAACACTTGCGATCCCTCAGGAATATTAAAACAGATGTCGCTTGGTAGTTTTGAATCAACATAACTTTAGTTTTTGTGATTAAGTACTTGTTTGCCAAATAGCTTTGGCATAGTCTTGCATCTTAGAACTAACATTTCTAAAGTTATTCCTTTTAGAATGTCGAACAAGAGCTGTAGTTTTGTTTCTCTAAAACCGATATACCTGTGGTTCTGTATTCTTTGCATCAGTGGCGTAGGAAAGTACTTTTGTGTGGGGGGGCTGAAGACTGATGGCCGGCCTGGGGGAGGGGTCTTTTTTTGGATTTTTTTTGCATTTCCAGGTGGCCTCAGATGCAATTTGGTGCAATATAGCACACTTAAACACCCACTCCATTTTGTAAATAATTTTGCATTTTCACCTGGCCTTAGATGCAATTTGGTGCTCCAAATGAGATTTTTT
>JAIPMN010010942.1:0-11741 GCA_020650975.1 Apostichopus californicus
AAATTACAATATAAGATTCAACTATTTAAGCTTCATTTTTAATAATTTAACTATATATATTTGTGTTTTATATTTCTTGATATGATAGTAGTTTGATCTCAATACAAAGAAACGTAAATTTTTTTAATTTTTATATATTGAAAGTATTTTAATAGAATTCCAAGAACTAAATTTATGTAAAAAGCAAAACACATAAGCAAAGAGTGACTCCTGTTCTATAGATTTGATGAGTATGTTATAATACAATTTTGTGGTTACATATTCGTTTCTTTTTATACCTAAAACCACAACACTACTTACCAATGCAACAGCGTTAGAGGCAAGCACTTCTTCTGGTGACAAGACCGTGAAGTAGGCAATGTTGGTCAGAACATAGACTATGGTAACCATGGGGATAGCAATAACCACGGCACGGGGAAGGTTTCTGCGAAACAAACCACTTGAAACTAATACAGTTTCAAGAAAATGTCAGTATTCAAATTGTAATATTTGCAATACTATTGCATAGTGTAGTATACAGAGTCACGCTGTATCACATAGTGCTTAATAATTGTTATTCAACCTGAATTTATATCCATACAAGCGTAACTACTCGAAGTTTGTTATATACAAACAGGCGAGCATATTTACTCGAAGTATTTTATATACAAACAGGCGAGAAAACACGGGGAAAGGTATGAGATGTGTTTAGTGCTCCACGTGAAGACAGCCAAAACATACCAGCTAGGTTGAACGGTTGTTTCATACTGTACAAACATGTACAAAGTGTGTGACATATGATTGTAAAATGATCTGCGTAAAGAGTTAAGCTAAGCAATCCTACATCGCTCAACTATATCCATGTCTTGCTTTAAATTTATTTAAAATTATTTAAAGGGATATTCCGATGGCCGACAATGTGAAAGTTGTGAGTAAGAGAAAACATGTTCTAAACTGTTAGTTGAAAAAACACCATGTTACCAATGGTATTCTTTGCTTTGAAGATGGTAGTTTTAATGTAAATACCTTCACCAGATAAATCCTTCCTTGCATCAGGATACGTATGATAGTAGAAGATATTTAGTGTGATCATGACATATGTCCTTCATTGTTCCCCTAGTAAGAATAATAATAATGATAATAATAATAATAATGATCATTATCATCATCATCATCATCATCATCATCATCATCATCATCATCATCATCATCATCATCATCATCATCATCATCATCATCATCATTATCATCATGCTGATTATTATTATTATTATTATTATGATTATGATTATGATTGTGATTATGATTATGATTATGATTATGATTATGATTATGATTATGATTATGATTATGATTATGATTATGATTATGATTATGATTATTATTATTATTATTATTATTATTATTATCATTATTGAAGAACTATAAAATTTGTTTCAGAATGTTTTCTCAGTTTATATATGTACATTGTATTTGTACATTGTAAAGAAGATTTAGACATTTCGCAGCTCAATAGCCAGATGCATCCACAGACTTTCCAGGATAAAGAATGGTTTTGAACTAAAGATGCAGACAATTCCAACATAATATCCCTTATAAACACATGTATATACCTGTATGGATCCTTCAGTTCTTCTACCGCATAATTAAGTTGGTTCCTGAAAAATCAAAATCGAAAAAGACGGAGAGGGATGTTATACTAAGCATAACTAATAAAGGGAAGCATATGATCAGTATGCATTTCTTGTTTCCACCCTCCTGGGAGTACATAATCCACGAAAAACAAAGCTCACCGGTGGCCGGGCTGTTCCCCTCCCCCCCCCCAAGTAAACTTTATTGGAGGAGTTTCACTCATAGTCCTCTAGACATCGGTGTTCCTAAACTAGCCCTCCTCACCCACCCCCCCCCCCCACCTATGCCAGAGCCGAGGTCTCCTCCCAGCTTACAATGTCTATCACGCTTATCACGAGAGGATTTTAAATTATTTTTTTAGCGTAGGGTTTATTCACCAGATACCCGCGAAGGATGTCACAAATCAGGGAATCGTCACGTACTGAACCTTAGACGAACACTTAGCAGTCAACATTTATCAGTCTCAGAACAGCGTCATAATTGGTGAGGCATTTTGGCGTCCTTTCCTCAAGCGCAAAGGCTCACCGAAAACTGATATGCATATAGGATGTAATGAACGTCAAGTACATGTCATTTTACAGCGGCAGGATACATGATTACACCAGTAACATATCAGCTAATACCATCCACGGGAACATGGATATATCGTGTATAGCGCAGACATGGACATGTATCGAATATGTACCAATAATGTTCAGAAAATCATCATTTGTGCTGAGCCTTTCGCCATTTCACAAGTTTAGATATGTGTCACTTACCAACCATCATAAGCCCAAAGTCCTTGATAAAATGCAGTACCGTAGGCAAATATTTTAGTAGATGAGTCCTTGAATAAGACGCTAGGGGCGATATGTTCTGTGTAGCCTGCAATGTCAAACATAGTAAAAATGAGATTTGTGCTTCGTAAAACGTCAAAATATGCCAATATATAGGTAATTTGTGTTTAATTCGTTACACTAGTGATAGCATAGTGGTATGGTGTATAATTCCCTCGGTATATGACTACGAGTATACTTAAAATGCACTCAGTAATTGAACAAAGTTATTAGTATATGCCGGGTGAGTGCAGATAACATTATTAAATGAAATAAACATTTACTTCAGGTTAAATTCAATAGTTTGCAATAAACATGTACAATATCTCTAAAATGTGCTGAATTGCTCAACAGGGTAAAAAATTACTTTAATTGTCGAACAATATAATTGAACTTTTAAGAAGCGAATGAAACCAATTCCTACCTTGAATGAGTCTAACAAAACCTACAAATATGATAAGTACCAAAGCAAATAGTTTTGCTACTGTCATGGCAACCTGAAGGGAAATAGATCTTCTGGAGCTAGCGCAGTTGAGGGCGATCAATAAAGCTGAAACGAATATTTATAAATAAAAAACTTCTGATTAATACGACAGATTTATACGTCATATTTATACGAGGTACGTGATACATACTGCAGCGAAAAGCCACGGGTCTCACACGTAAGCTTTCCCCTCGTATGTTTATTGTTAACATCCTATTAGCACCGCGGAGGCAACAAAATATTTCTAGGGCCAGCTGAAGCCGCACAACTGCTACGTAACTGTCTTTGGTTTCGATGATAATAGTAACCTTTGTAGTCATGCAGCCGGATAAGACTAGTGTATGTGTGAATGTGACGCCTTGATTATAAACACGATATCTCAAGAAAAGAAGCTTGGACCAACCTCATATTTGGCGAATAGGAGTACCATATTGAATAGAAAACGCCTATAGTATTTTGTGATGGTCAAAGTTCATTGGAGTCACCAGGGGTCAAATTGTGGAAACTTTGTGTTATATTTTATATATTCTACCGTTTCTCCCACCGAAAAGCTTATTTGATAACATGTGCGTTACGCCTCATAAGAATATGAGAGGCTGTTGGCAATTGCAATTAGCTTAAGGGAATCCGTAGATAAGAATCAGAATTCTCGACCAAATCTCCATTGTCTTAAGTGTGTCGGTAACTGCATTCGTCGCTGCATACATGCCTGTGTACAAAAGTGCGTAATAAACGCTGTACTGTTTGTACATGCGTGCTATTATATATTTCGCAATTCTCGAGATTCAGTGTCAAATAAAAACTTTAGGGTTGGATAAAGTAACGTAGGGGAAATTTGGTCACGTTGGGGATAGTTGGGCTGCTACAGTCATTAAAGGTGCCCTAGCGCGGCTATGTGTTACATGTATCTATGTATAGTATGTAAACTAGTGTAAAGAACGAGGTGAGAATTATATACTTATTAATCTTACACTTTCGATATCTGCTGTCCTGTTTTGAGTTTGTATTCGTACCACCCCCCTCTTACATTCTCCGCCCATTCGGTTGGTTCCGAGACAGGGCGTTCCCCACCCATTGACGTTGGCAGCGTTACAATATACATTATTTTGTTTGTGTACGCTTGTATGTCTGTTGAGTGTTTGTGTAGATTTAGCACAAAGAAGTTTTGTAACGTTTTCAAACTATGGTTGCTAAATATCCCCATTAATTCTAAACATAAAAAGAAAGATATTTATGCTGATGTCAAGTTTACAGTATTATGTTCCTCTTCGTTTTTCAGTTGTTGCAACAAGCACATGCATATCGAATGTCTGCAAGTATATAACGTTTGGGATAACACAACAATCTGTGTCAATGCTCTTAAATAGTGAACTTACCAATCGCATTAACTGCAATAATTTTGACGATATAGCTGGGAGGTGAACACGAGGAAGAACTGCTAAATGCCTCTGCAAGATACTGAGCAAATATCGTAGTAATAGCAGCGAGGGTAGATGTCCGTATCAGCAATACAGCTACCCAGGAGTAAAGGAAAGCCAGGGGAGGACCAAATCCAGTCTTTATGTAGCTGAACTCACCGCCTGACGTTGGGATTATTGTTCCCAACTCAGCAAATGAAAGAGACCCTACAAAGGAAATACCATCATCATCATCAGCAGCATTATCATTATCATTATCATTATCATTATCATTATCATTATCATCATCATCATCATCATCATCATCATCATCATCGTCATCATCATCATCGTTGTCATAATCAAAAGTTGACAATTTCATAGCATCGTCATTTTGCAAATCTGTTCCTATATATATGAAAAGAATTAATATCATTCAACAACAACAACAAAGTTCGAAAAGTAAGTGAAAGATATGACAAAATCACCTTACCTAACATTGCAGCCACTCCACACAGAGTCCAGACTACGAGACTCATACCCACGCTCTCAGTTTGTTGTAGAACACCCTTCGGTGATATAAATATCCCAGAACCAATCATGTTACCGACGATGATGGCTATTCCACCAGTCAAGTTGATATTTCTGGCGAGGCTCTCCTTGTCTCTCTGGTCAGAAGGAATACCATCTGATGTTAATTCTTTCGAAGGAGAATTGGAATCCATTTGTGCAACAGCTTCACTTCGTGCCATTTTGTATAACTGCCAGAGTAATTTGCCCCAGGCACTTGATACAGGTAATACAATAATAGGTGACCCTACTAACCATACACCGATGACCTCCAAAGCGAGTTGCTTAGAAATTGCCGCTTCTTTGGGGAAAAAATTTCAACCCCTGTTTACCAACTTTATCAAAGTTCGATTGAATCAACTCTTTAGCGGTGAAGATGTAAGCAAGTTTGTCTTTCATGAACAAAAAGTTGGATTTACTGAAGGGTTCGAATTCCATCTTGCAGTATAGTAAATAGTGAAGTCGTGTATTTCATTCGATACTGCAGGCGCGGATCCAGGGGGGGGGGTCCAGGGGGTCCGGACCCCCCTGCTCTTGGCCAAAAAAAAAAGAGAGAAAAAAAAAGAGAGAGAAAAAAATAATTAAATTAAACGCCAATTTTAAACATGTAGGACGTCAGAAGGGCGGTTATCCTTACAAGTCAGCCAGGTGTGTCTTTTCCGTCAAATGAACTATTGTGTGCAATGGGCGAGGAACGTCTCACAGCTCTTGTTCTCATAAACACGTATTATAACACTCCTATCGACACTGACGAAGTGGTCCGAAAGTTCATTGAGAAACATCCACGGCGTTTGTTCTCTCCAATCTACCATGAATAGATCATCAATAAAACTAGCTAACTCGTACTGATGCAGATACATTTCGAGTGAGTTTTGGTAGGTGCTTTACATGGCTAAATTGAAGGGGGTTCCCTGTTGTACTTAAATATCCAAGAATTTCACAATGGATAGAGGGAAACCCACTCCCCTTAGACCCTAGGATCACTGGAGGCCAAACCCCTCACCCTTCCAGAATCCTGGATCCGGCCCTGCATCAAACAGTGGTGACGGAACGGGAGGGGGATTGGGGGCTAAAGGCATTATGATTTTTGTATCATCTCAACTCATCTGATATGTATTACCATATTTCATAGATTGTTTTTTCCTCATCAATTGAGAAATTGCAGACATGAGATCCATATTTTCAGGCTAGGTACATGCAGCTTAGAATACTCGGGAAGTACCGTTTCCGGCCATCTGGGGGGTTTGTAAAGCCAAAAATTTTCTGCTACGCTCCGCGCCAACCGATGGTGGCGCTCCGCTTAGATAGTCTTACGTTCAGGTGCGGCTGGACCAGTCAGACCCCCCCCCCCTGTCACAAATCCTGCATCCGCCCCTGTACTGATTATATTAGTTGAAGCTTTGCCAAAGTAATTTGAAACACAATTTCTCAACATCCCTTTTGCTAATTAAACGGCAATAAGGCCTTCTCAGATTAACAAATATCAAATGTCACGGCGTAAGTAGGTCAACTTTGCTATCATAAACGCATAGAGATATCAATAAACCTCGTTTGGAATCTTTCGTAAACCATTATTAGGATACATTTTCAAGTGAGGGGGTGGAGTAGGGGGGTGACTGAGACTTAGTCTTCTCGAGCTTTGTCATCATTGTCACCAAAGTCAGTGGGGTAGGTAGGTCACAAGCTCCCAATTAATGTAATTAATATCTACGCTGAAGAATTGTCTACTACGTTCGATATGGGGCATACGCTTGTCATGTAAATTGTGTCAATTCCGTATAAGTACTACCATATTAGTAATATTGACCAATCATAGGCTATCATAAAGAGGAGGTCTATTGGATATGCGTATTTTATGCTAAGAGGAGTTTCCTTGTTGAATTAATGATTACCTTTGGTTTAATTGGGACCTCCTGTACATGACGCACCAGTGTCACAAGCGTTTGGTTATACATATTCAAGTAAAAATATATATTTATTCCTACTCGAAATATTATATAATATTACTGGGGATTATTTTACACTAACGTATCCCGAAGGGTGTATACACTAGCTGTATTGAATACTCGGGGTGGGGGTGGGGCGATGCTTAGCTGTAACAATGGCTGTGCCCTCGAAGTATGTCCAAGACACAACGCTATCCGTGAGTTTAAGGGGAAAAGACAAATTCGGACATGCCCTACACTTTACACCAACATTATCAACGAGAAATACCAAAATGTTACAAAATACACACTTAAACACAATAATGTGCAGATTTGATACTAAACTGATCATAATCAGCAGTAAGTCATTCTTGTACATTGTTTCTTCATTGTCTTATATTTGTTATTCGGCGTTACCAACTTAACAATAGAAAACAAACAAAATACATACAATATAAATGCATTTATTGAGATTTGAATATATGTATGGATCCTTCGCATATAATCTCATAAATTACAACCAAAACAGATCTAAGAGCTATAGTCACCCTCGACGGAAGCAAAAACCAGTCGATGCATCAAACTCAAAGAGGGAAACCATGGCAACAAATTTAAAGCAGTCTTAAGAAAGATTAATAGTTCGCAGTCATCTCGACCATTCGTACGAGGTTTTCAGCAATGTTCTTGAAGCAAATATGAAATGTTTGGCATGCATTGCAGCCTTATTTTTTTTATTAACAAACCAATTTTTACCGTTGGCTTAACCAATGACAGTCTTTTGCTACAGTAACCAGTATTTCATTCTCTGAACTTTTTTTTCATAAATGAGCCAATTACTTATAAATGAACATTTCGGACATTTCAGACATTTAGTTCAAGGAGTTAAGTTACTCTCTTGGAATCATTAACTTATATAGCATCTTTCCGCCTAACACTGGACAGCATTCGCTTTGATTGTGTTTTCATTTCAAAGATATGTGTGTATACTATTGTGTAATTGAATTATTCAGATCCTAGAAAACAGGACACATTATGCACAAAGTATTTAACCAGATCATCTATGAGATTGAAGTCTCTATAAATAACACTTACATATCATTACTATGGAACCGTTGTCAAGTTATGCTTAACTTTATGCTTATTTACATCCAACACATACGAATAAACGTCATAAAGTCTCAGTACGTGTTTGCCAATTTTAAACTTCGACCTTTCCAGGCTTACTGCACTAAATGTTCAGTGAAAATGACACCGTTCTATGCAATTTCCATATCAATAGTGATTATTTTTATTTAGTTATCTGTCGTTAAACATTTGAGCTAAATGAAATTCGCCAGATTTACTAAAGAGTCCGTAAATTCTACACATTTCAATCAAAACTTGCAAGCCCCGCCCAACAGATCATGCGCTAATCAAATCTCTCTGTTTTGTTTACGACCGTTAGGCATAGGACTACTTTCACTTTCGTGGCTAGCCCGTATTAGGTCCTTTCTCTTGAATAGTATCTTTCTTTCGGTGTTCCCGATGTAGCTTGACAAATTGTGTCATTTCCTTCCGTTGCAAGGAATAAACAGGGGTTTTCAGACGTTTCCTCCGTGGAATTGGGTAACAAAAAGTGGACGATACGAGTATATATAGGTTATATTTGTGTAATGAACATGCTGATATGGGCGGCAGCAGTAATTTTACGGTAAATCGTTCGCGCCATGAGGGCAACAGAAAATAAATATATTTCTTTCGATTGCGACAGCTTTTTTTCCATCAAAACCGCCTGGTCAGAGTCCATTTATAATAAGAAACATTGTATCTGCTACGGAAGTTTGTTTTCCGAAATTCATCAGCAAACACGTATTGAGACATTAAAGGAACATTCCCGGTCGCTAAGATTCTTTATTTCAAAAAACTACTACTATGCAAAACTTCATCTTTAGATCAAATTACATTGTAATAGCATAAAGTGGATATAGAACTACTTCTTAATTGTGTGAAATTTGTCAATGTATCTGGCAACATCTGGCAATGTCATCATGGTATCTGAGCTGGAAAACATTTTTTTAAATAAATGTGCAATTCATAACATGAGGAAATAGTTTTCCTTACTAACAGACAAAGTTATTGCATAGTGTTGATTTCTAGACCAAGAGACCACTGACAACATATACTTTATCAAATTTCATGAACGAATCAACGATGTTGTCAAGTTTTTGAAGAACATATATGTAAGGATAAATGTGGTTTACATTCAAACATCCACAGAGCTTGGAAGAAGATATTGAGATGGGGTTTTACAAAGTGTACAATACTTTTCTCTTCCATGTAAGTGTCACGTGGTCTGCCTCCGGATGTTCCTGGATTTTATGGAATTTATGGAGACAACAGACACAGGTTCCGTAAAATGTAGCGAAACCTCACTTAGAACTGAATTTCCTATCCTCAGGATTACTTTTTTTTCATTCCTTTTAGTAAAGTTACTAACAAATATAAGTTAACTTAAATTTCGAAATATGAAACATCTTTAACGAACCTCTCTATCATATATATGAATTTCCAGGATGGCAGTAAAATATACATTTCAGTGCCAATTCCATTCGCAGAAGGATTACATTTGACTTGCTAATGGGCCAACTTATATTTATCAAATTGAACCCTCTCATTTTCTTGAAATATAATCATAATCATACAATCATAATAACATTTAAAACTGTTACAATAACCCCTGAAAGAAAGTATAAGAACGTGTTATATGTGTCGCAATACACCTATATCAATATATAGCATTTGATAAATTGTCTCCTTCAGCTCGGGAAACTCAATTTCTACATATCTGTTGATTCCTCGGAGTCGTCCTCTGGAGCAACAAATTTAGACGGAGCCGATTGGAGCAGCTGCTGCACAAATAGGGTGATGTAATCTGGAATAAAGATTTTAAAAAAAATCTTCCTTAGAATGTCACCACATGATTAACATAGCACATAAACATCATTAATATAAATTAAGAAACGGCTACGACTTGCAAAGAGTCTGGAACTGTTTGCCGTTAACAGTATAACAGAAGATATACAATCACGAAGGTGTTACATTAAGTGTTAATACCAGTTTTGTCATAATGATTCATTCAAGAAACTATGACTTTGAAATCTCTGAAATAACATCATAATATGATATAGCATTGTTTCGATTATGTTATTGTTCTAGAAAAACAACATCTAACTTGCTAAAAAGGTAATTGAAGAAAAAAAAAACGTTGATAAACATACCAAATGGTTTCATACGCAATCCCATCTTCACAAATGGGAAATACAGAAACAAACCAGCCAATACAAACAAGGCTGCAAATAACCAGGGTAGGGATGGATCATCGATCACTGGTGCCAACACGAGATAAATCGAAAAGATTACCACTAAAAGTGGAATTATTAACGGAATCTAAAACAGGAGAAATAATCAGAAAAAGTATGAAATTATGACATAATAATGACGACACTCCTCACCTTCAAAGTACACGAAAAGTGCACGGCTGATTTGTAAAACGATGGACGGATATTACAGACTAAGTAAACATTTTAATGATTTTGTAGTTTACATTACAGTTTACTTGACTTTCAAATACACCCTAATGATATTTAGTATCATGATTTATTGTTAATAAGTACAATTACAGGAATAAAAGTATTAGCCGCAGTTTTTAAAAATATGGAATACCTCCAAAAGTCTTCAACAAGGGTTTACAACCATATCCCAGTATTTATAAATTCAGATGAATGGGAGATAAACAAACACGATTTATGATATTTGTTAAATCAAAATCTATGTTCAATTTATGCCAGAATGATATAAATAAAGTAATATACAAAATCATGTGATATTCTAAAGCGTTTTTGTTTTAATCTCACCCTTATTGGTCTTTTCCATTCTGGATGAGTAAATCGAAGTACAATATGAGCGAGACATGAAAGTCCATAGAACATCCAAGACGTGAAACTGAAGTAATTCACCAGAGAATCAAAGTCATTCGGGATGACCATCACAATGGCAATCACACCCTGTTGACGAAAGCATAATAGCAAGAAAATAAATCCGTATGGCAAGGTGCAACAACGTTCCAAAATGGCGTCGAGGAGGGCACGTTAAATTTTAACATTAGTCCAGAATTATTTTAAAAGAAAAACCCAAATTTTGACAGAATTTTCATTCGGCCACTTCCAGACGGACTAAAAGTTGCTCTGTTAAAATATCTAGACAAGACAGAGATTTTGCGACACCATCCCAAAATAACATCTACAAAAATGAAGCTTATTATAGTTCAATTCCATTTCCAAGTACGGAGGCTTTTGACGAGCTTTTGACGAATTCCAAGATGCTGCTTTTTGCAAGTAAATAATACTGTTTATAATTCAATCCAGTAGAATCCCTCATTAAATTTAACATCCTTAAAAGATATTAGAGGTTGCATAAGTTCCCTTAATTGCAAGTTTACTGTGAGTAATACTCTGCAGGTTTAAGGGAGAGAAAAAACTACTAAACAAACGAGAGCAACAACGAATTGATAGAAAGAATTAAGTCTGATGTTTCAAGTATTTTCATGTGCGTAAAAGAAAATATATGTGTTATCTGGCTATGAATGAATACCGCGATAGCTAAGAGGATAGCAAAGCGGACTGCAGATATCGTTGCGCTGATTTACGTTTAATTAGTGTATTTATTCGTCGTATGAAAATGTAATAAATACGAAATTGTAGTGTTTAATGTACATAAAATTCATGCTTACATGAATAAAACTGATAGCATGCCTGCCACGTGTGAGGCTCGAACTCACGACCTTCAGATTATGAGACTGACGCGCTGCCGACTGCGCCAACGAGGCTTGCTGTTACATAACAGAATACTATGGAAATGGTAACTATGTGAAAAATTAATGATAACAGGCCAAAACAAAAAA
>JAIPMN010010944.1:791-14828 GCA_020650975.1 Apostichopus californicus
GATCCAGCACCTGTGTGTTTAGCTCCCCCGTCTCCCTCCCCCTCCACTTTGACCATCATCTTGTTGGGTCTAACCATGACAAATTAACTTTTGCAGTGAGCTTCACTCTAGCAATGCCCTTAAAGAGTTGGAAAGTCTAACAACAAAGAAGCTAGACATCATATACACAGAAGCAGAAAATGAATCATCCTTAGCAGCAGATGACAGCAGTACAAGTTCAACGACTCCTACTCCATCAAGTTATAAGAGCATTTCATCACTAAAGGCATCCCATTCCACTGGCGAGATGAAAATCTTTCCAGAGTTACCTGGACAGAATATGTCCCTCCAGTCTTCCGGCTCACAGAATAGTATGATGGTACCACCTGGACAGAGAACCTCCCTGTTGTCTTCGTTTTCACAGAATAGTATGATGCTGACTGAAAATCTGGTACAATCGATACCGCCACAAAACGATTGGTTTTCGGAAGAAATCGGAGATATTCCCTTAGGCTCGTCAGAGCTTGAAGGCTCCTTCGATCAGAAGGTGTACTGCCTTCGTAAAACAGAAGATGGTGGCATCATTGCAGTACTTCAAGAGGTAAGTGTGTATACATTATATATATATATATATATATATATAGAGTTGGTTGGCGTTTATCTTGACGCAGAGTGCTCTATGTCCGATGGACAGAGCGGAATATGTTGAGACTAGTTGAGACTAGTGGAACACTAGTAGTTGTAACTCGGAGTTTCACGCTTTTTAGCGATCGTCAGACAACTATATATATATATATATATATATATAGTAGGTGTCCAGTTGTCAGAAATATTCGGTACGTGCCCAAAAGTCTAATTTAACAGCCATCTGTGTTCAAACGACAAGCATTTAACAGCCACTCATCTACCAAGACATTTTGATGCTCTCATATTATGGTCCTACATGTATGAGGATCAAAAAATGGGAAGGCTTTTTGAACCTCCAGAAATGGACTCTTGATCAAGTCTGACCAGTTTGTACCACAAAGAGTTTGGGAGGTAATATTTTGGTGATGTATGTAGGTGTGTTTACATGTCTTGATGTTAGTTATTGCCTGTTGTAGACAGTCTGCACCACTTCAGGTCTATCTCTTTCTCAATCAAGCTGTCTGCAGGTTATCAAGCCATTCATTGGGCACGTTTAAGAAAATGTCGCAAGTATACATGACTATACTGAGCTCTCTCTCTCTCCGGCTTCCAATAACAGTTGGTGTACTATATGGGTTTTTTGTGTTTGTTTTTTAGATGAAATTGTTCGGTGTGTACATTGCTTTCATGAATATCATCTATTGTGGTCAAGACAGTTGCTTCCGCATGTGTTGAGTAATACTTTGAAAGTGACAGTTACAAACAGAAGCCGGACAAGGGATAACAATTGAAAATTTATATTTGCTCAATCTTTGTGAAGGGATCAAAATGTGGGAGAAAAATACCTTGTGAAGACTGAATGTTTTATACTGAACATTAGTCTCAAAAGCAAACCGATTTAGGTCATTCAGATTGGAATCATTTTGGTTGTGTTTATATTTGGAATGCACAATGTGCATTAAGATGGTTCCTAATATTGACAACATTGCCTGCTCTCCTTCCGTAGGAAGCCAATAGCTATGACAGTAATTTATCTGGACTAACAGAGGAGTTAGTGAAGCATTTTTCAGAGAAGAACAGTGAGAGCATCATTCAACTGCTGACTTTACTCGGTGATGATATATTTACCACCCTAGGAGAACAGCTGCAGGGTCAGTCAAAGAACCACATGGATCAGCTGTCAGAGATAGTATTGGATGTTGGCAGGTGTGCTGAGGCAAGGTAGGGTCAAGGGTCAAGATAATGGTTGTCAAACCAACCCATAGGCAGATGGCCATACTGGTTTACGGGCTCAGAATCTGTGTGCTGCAGGCCCAAAACAAGGTGTGTGGCTAGGTTGATTTGCCAAAAGATGCCATAGTTTCAACCAAGGCACCAAATGCGCCATTGTTTATTAGGCACCCCATTGGCAATAGTTGGACCACTGAGCCAATGGCTATTTATGCCCCTGACAACTTATGAATAAGCTGTGTCAAAATAAAACGTTGCATTAGCAATGGAGGTTATTAATATAGTAAATGTGGAGTATGAAGAAGAGAGGATTAGGGAGGTGATAACATGTGTTCTTGTGGAGTGACTGGATGTGTGCTGGAGAGTAGAATGATTGCCAGTGGGAGAAAAGGTGTTTGGTAGGGGGAAAGGGGAGTCTTAGTCATTTGCTTCTTAAAGTATGCCTTACATATTGGTAAGCTATGGTTACTGATGGTATTACAGTTAAGACTGTTAATTCTGCTGCATACCTGTTAGGACCTGTGTCAATATTTTTGGTTACTTGTCATAGGCAAGCAAGTAACCTATGCAGTCAAGTTGGGGTGTGCATGTGTATGCCGGTGGGTGTATGTAGTGTCCTAACTTGTAAACACGATATCTCAAGATGGGTACCCTCTACAGTTCTTATATGTGGCATGTGGCATCCCTGTGATGAGAAAAAGAACTCTGTTTGTTGGGGTGGAGGTCAAAGGTCATTTGGAGTCAGCAGAGGGTAAACTGAAAATTTCAAAAAAACTTTATCTCCAGAACCTAAAAAGGAGGTCATATATGCATGGTATGATTGCCTTATGTAGTGTAAAGTTTTTGCACAATTTGGTGTAGGTCAGAGTTCATTTAAGGTCACAGGGGTCAAAACGTGGAAAACTTGTGAACATGATATCTCCAGATAGGAAACATGATTGGCTCTCATATTTTGCATGTGGTTTTCCTGTAATTAGTACTTATTGTTTTTAGTGAAGATCAAAGGTCATTTGGGGCCATCAAATGTCACACTCTATAAAGCCTTATAAACACAAACCTTGAAAACATGATATCCCAGATAAGTTACATCATATAGCTCATATTGGGCATCCATGCTTTCTTATAGTGAGTACAAGAACTCAATTAGTTTGGGTGGACGTCAAAGGTCATTTGGGGTCAACAGAGGTCTAAATGTCATGATTTCCTATGGATCTCATCAGGTTAACTATTACAAATGCAATTTGTTGTCAGAGTGAGCCTGCAAATAAATTGCCAACAACAATGTCCCTCTGTCTTTCTTTCATCGCTGTGGTATTATGTCACATGATTCTCAGTCATCAAACCATGTAAGCACTGACTCTGTTTAGAGTTTATACTGCTCTCCATATGCAGTATTAACTTCAGCCAGAGTTATCATCTTGCAAACTACTCTTGTGCTGCATATGTAACATATTTAAAGGCAAGTAACAGCTGGAAGGGGTTTCCCTCTGGTTTATAATAAAAAATATATCATATATTTTACTTGTTGCTATCCAGATGCTCTTAAGATAATAAAATATTATATATTTATATTTATAAAAAAAGGAATTGCAGCTTACCTGAAAACTGCGGCATATAATTATGCCTACTCACTGGTATCAGCAAAATTTTTAGAGATTTTATTGTCAAACCTGTATGCCATTTCTTAAAGAATACTGGCTTTTCTGTTAATCAAATTGGATTTAGGGATAGTTACTATACCTGTCTTGCTTTGTTAGAAGCTGTGAATGCAAAATTCATAACTAACAGCTTTTGGCACAGATAATCATTCTATCCTATGAAATAAATTGTCCTATTTTGTTATTCTTGCATGCATATGAGAAATAAATTTAAAACTATGTGTTGAGACTATGAGATTGGGTAGTGCAAAATGCAGTGCACCCACAATATTTCTCTGCTATTAGGTAAAACGTGTATCACATTTAAAGTAAACCGTTAAGTATAACTAGTTGTATTTGTTACCTAATCGGAAGTATTTTGTTGCTTTTAACAGGGTTTACAGATGGTATTCTTATCTTAAAAATCATAGTATCCTCTCCACATCAGATTTCATTACATCATTGTTCTGGTCAGATGAAAAAAAGTGAAATGTTAAAATGACAACAAGTAAACATTGCCCTAAAATTTCCTCACCAGGTTACATAAGAATATCAAGGGGGAGAAACCGGTGGTCCTTGTTGCATCCAGCAAGGTAATCACGAAGAAGGCTTTGCAAGAAATCGAAGAGAATGATGTCCTGACAGGATTTGATGACAATCGGTGCGGAGTGGAAGGATGTCTGCATAGTGTCAGGTGAGATAACTACTATACAAATGAATAGACTTCTTTCAGTCATTTCATATGTTATTATTCTCTTTTTTTATTACTTTGACTTCATGTATTTTATACTTCAATTCAAATAAAGTGAAGCTTTGATTTTAGTATGGAGCTACAATGTTCTAGACAGCTTGTTTTTCATTTTCCAAAAGAAAGTTGTTGCATGAAAGTGGCATCCCACACAATTTATAATGCAATTTTAAAAACCCAGCAAGGTCCGAAGCTCTCCTAACGGTAGGCAAGAAGTACCCTGTAAACTATAAAGGTCTGTTTGTTGAGGGGGGATGGGGAGGGGGGAATTCATCCTTTAGTTAAATATGACACAATTTAGTTGGCCAAAAATTTGTTCTCTTCTATCTGTGATCTTGTTCATCTCTATTGAAGTTTGTAATGTTGTTTTTGTCTTTGAAGGGGAGTCAGAAACAGGACGAAGAAATTGATCGGTTTGACGGTTCGTGTAGCCCTACCACTCCTGGGATGCGCTGACATGATGTACGACATCGCTTTGAGCGGCAGGTCTATTCTGATCTTAGGTTGCCCCGGTGTGGGGAAGACCACCCTACTGAGGGAACTAGCTAGGTGTTTGAGTGATACAGAGAAGAAGAAAGTAGTGGTGATTGACACCTACAATGAGGTAATTCGCAATAGTCTACTGAGAGACAAAAATCGTTATTGAGAGGTATTTCAAATTGTTGGGGGTTTGAGTGGGTATCATTTAATACTGAGAAAAAAATGCTGTGTGATGATATTGTGTTAGAGAGCTTTTAACACAAGAAGTAAGCATCCAAAATAAATCTGTAACAAGATGTTGGAATTTTACCTGCAAACCTCACCAATCTGTTATTGGAGATAGGTCCACATTTTAAGGTATGAGTGGTTTACAAAATGCAGATAAAATGCTCTGCATTCATGAAAACAAATGGTATCATCGCTTCAAGTTATTGAAAATGGAGTTAAACTTTACCACATAGAACATCTTGGTGTGCCAGATTAAGCCTACCTAACATGGTAACATGGTAAGCAACTTATACCATTGAGAAGGGACAAGACCTTTCTTCTAGCTTTTGAGATATGTTTCATGTATGTTTTCTTCTAGATCGCGGGTGACTCTGATACTCCCCACTTCTCCATTGGCAGTGCAAGACGTTTACAGGTGGGTGTTGGGCAAATGTAGCTGATTGGCTGTGTATTACATGCAACCATGCTGCATAAGCTTCCCCTGTGACATCAACATGGTAGTATAATGAAAGCATTGAAAAAGTTGTTGTTACTCTCATCAGTTACATCTTATGAATCTTCTTGAATACTTGACATTTCAGGATCTTACTTTTATGTAATTTTTATTTTTTTCTTTAACTTTGTTGCATTCTTATTTAATCTCCTGCAGGTATACAACCCAGAAGAACAGCATCAAGTGATTTTAGAGAGTGCAAAAAATCACAGTCCAGAGGTGGTTATAATTGACCAAATTGAACTGAAAAGTGATGTCACGGCTGCCACAAGATTGCCCAGATATGGCATTCAAGTTATTGCCGGGATAAATTGCGATTCTGTTATGAATCTTATCGAAGATCAAAATTTGTCACAGATTTTTCAGATCAGAGGCAGTAACATGCTCGACGACATGCAATCGTTGGACTCGGCTGGTGCCTTAGCTCAATCAAAAGTCAAGTCTGCATTCCAGGCACTGGTGGAAATGAAAGGAAGCGATTGCTGGCACATACATGATTTGAATCACGCTTGGACTTACATCAGCGCCGGTCAAGCTTATTCAGTACAAGAGAGAACCCGTATCGGTCTTAACCACAAACAACCAGGATGGGAGCAGCAAATAATATTACGAGAAACGTTGATCAACCCTCAGGAAACATTCGAGTTCTGAGTTGAGGGAAAATTGAAAGCATTGAGAAGTTGGTAAAATTTCTCAGATTTGTTTACAGATGTTAAATTTTAAAAAAAAATGATTGTTAAAAATTTAAAAGTATTTAAGATTTAGATTTTTGTTTGTTAGTGTCTCTGTAGAATGTATTTTCATAGATCACCAGTATCATAATATTGCATTTAATTTCTTCCCATTGTTTTACATGTCAAACATATTACAAACAGAAAGAATATATATTGAACAACATTTTTTTGTGCTGCCATATAGAACATAACAATGATTGGAAGAAATCAACTGCACTTTCCAAAGATCTGATAAACATATATTACACCAATATCTTCTATCAATTAGTCTTCTTTGGTGTGTGAGGAGAAGCCAATTACCTCCAGAGTGATATATCAGGGTATCGCAATAAGATGTGCATTAATGTATGTATATTTTTGTATGTATGTGTATTTGTTTGTATGTGTGTATGTAAGTTTATATTTCTATTTGTATGTGTGTGTGTATCTGTGTGTGTATGTATCCATGCAAATATGTAGGTTTGGTTGGTCTTTGCAAAAGGCTATTCAAAGCATTCCAAAACATTTTACTTAGTATCAAATTTTGCAAAAACCTCACTTTGTTGTCATAGTTACTGTCTACCTTTACTGTTAATCAGTGTCCTGACTCTTTCCGATGAATTTTAACCTTTTTTCTGTGTGTATAAGTAGAAGTTTTGAGTTGATTGCCAATAAATTAGATCTTTGAATCTTTGTTGCAATACTGCTAGATGCAATCTGCAGCATATTTTATTCTATGAATTATTTGATAACATTTTCACTTGTACCTTCATTCCACATTTTTGATAAAGACATCGATTTATCATTATCTATACTGTATATATCTTCATATGTTTAGATACTATTGGGTAGAACACACATAATCATTCTTGATAAATATATAAATAAAGATGTATGTATAATAATTACACAAAATAATAAAACTGACTGACTGAATCAATCAATCAATCAATGGGTGGATGGATGGATGTATAAATAATCAAAGAAATTAAGTAACAACCACTTCATAAACCTCCGTTGATTAACATTTTACATATCTTGGTGAGAATTTTATCAATGGATTAGAGAATACCTTTCGATAATATGCTGCATTTGTAAGCATCAAGTTCAGCAACTAAGCTATTAATATTTCAGCATTATACCAATATTCTAGCATAATTTGGAAATTTGTTATCTGTCAATCCTCGTTTTACTTCTTCTGAGAAATTATTTTGGACACACAATGTGAAAGGTTGGTGAAATCAAATGCAAGTGAGTGTGTGAGCAAAGTTGCCAGTACACAATAGTCACATAATTGTTTTTATCTCTACCAAAGGCTGATTCTAGGTAGAAGTTTAGTCTTGGTATGTCTTAGGCCAAGAAAAAAATAAGTATTTGATTGCTTCTAATGTTTCTACAGCTCTTCCAGTTATCATGATATTAACCGTTACATAAGCTAAAGCTCTGGAATGCTCCTTTAAGGCTAAACTGATGATGACATTAGGTAGCTCCACAGTGCAGGCCTTAATATTGTTTTATTAATTCTTATATCGTTACCAAAATGTGTTCTTTTAGCTTGATTAGACAGCATACAGCGCATTCCTTGGATGACATTCAGCATGGTTTGTCTGTGACATGTTTGTATCACATCATTGTTAACATGTGATACCAGCTGTTATCCCAATTTTTTGTGTTGCATCAGATTGTGTTGCATCAATTTTTTGTGTTGCAACAGAGTTTTGTGTTGCATCTGAGCAACTTACCTAATGATCTGAGTTTAAGAATATATAGTACTGCAGTCACTTTACTGATGAACCTCGGCTCTTTGAAGGTCATTTCTCAAAACTAAACCTGTTTTAGAAACGCAACCTGAATTGATGATAGTATTGTTTTTATTCCATTTCTTTTTTTTGTGTTGGCCGACAACATGTTTGAGATAAGCTTGGTACAAGAGATAATTAATTAAAAGAGGAGATGTTGCTTTGACTTTTATATTCGGAGTGATCTCTTCAGTGTATAGCAAATTAGCAATGACATAACAGGTGTCTAAATATCAACAGAGAGAGAGATATGGGGAGGAATGGGCAGAGGCAATTAGTATTAGTTACACCCAGGAAGTTTTATTACTACAATAACAGGATGTAGTGATGTCACTAATGGGTGGTGTTTATTAATGTTAAATGGTTTACATAAAATACATCAAGTAAGTTACAATGAAAAAACAAATTTTTTTGTGCCTTAAGTCATCTTTTATGGAAAATTTTTCAGGGACTTGAGGCATGACTCTTTAGAACACTGTGTGGGTGCAAGCAATTATACACACAACTCTTTTGTTGAAGGGCAGCTGATTTCCATATCTTTATTCTGCTTCCCATATCATTAATGACATAACTATTTTCATGTTCTTCAAATCACAAAAGCTGCTCTTTAGATGATAATATTTCTCATGCTCATGGCCAGAAATACTTCAGCACTTCTCTACTTTAAGCCTAGGTATACATTTGATGAGGAAGTTTGGTATGTTTAGGCTAGCTGAGTGTTTCTTTTTTTTCTTCTTTTTAAAACCTGCTTTTACATTTTTGCAACAAACTAGTATTGTAGTATTTGTTCATGTTTATTAAATGCCAGGATAAAAGTTGGTGTAAATGTAATTTTAAAGGTGAAGGCGTGGTGCAGCGTTTTGAGTTAAATTAGGTTCCAAGTTCAAATCCTTGCCAGGAACCAGATTCTTAGACCTATTCAAAGTTGTTGCTTTGTAATGTCGTTAAGCGGAGTCTTCCATGGATTTGGGAATTCTGGTTTGTGAATTGGGGTTCGGTTTTGTTCTTTCAGTGGTTTCAAAACTACTTTGTTCGCCATAGCTGTGCTGCAATGATCAGTGATGGATTGGGTTCCTAATTCTCCTCACTCAGTATTTGAGAAAGTGGTCAAATGCTGAGGTACACTCTCATTGGTCTGATGGGGACATTAAATGGTGGTCCTGGGAGCAAGAATGGGTGCAACAATTACACGCAGGCCTCGTAATTCTCTGAATACTCATTGAAAAGAGAACAAGACTTGGTATAAGCTGCTGTTCGTCCAATATCATTACATTGATAGCGAGTTTCAAATGAGATTCTGTTGGCTTCCTAACCCTATTTGGGAACCACTAAGCTAAACTACGGTACATTAGCTGCTTTACTGAAATAAATACATTTTTGAAATACATTGAGACATGCCATATTGTAGAATGCATTTATTCACTTTAGAATACTAAAACATAATTTGCTGCTGATTTATCATAACCTATAGTATACTTGCCGCAACTATTGAAATTTTCTTGTTAAGACAGGCGAAAGTTTTGATTGATAATTTATGTAATTACTTTATGCAATATTATGTGTGTTATATAGAGTTAAAGGCATTGAAGACTCGCCCCAAAACGCGTGCGGCCATCTGAAAAAGTTAACTTTCCATTGCTTGCAAGTGACGTTTTGTTCGTGTCGCTACAAAATGCAGACTGTACAGTAATGAAACGTACGTGATACCTTGTTATATCTTTAGCTGGACCTGAGATGTCCATCGCTGTATTGTTTGTACACTGTGCTGTGGGTATTGACCGCAGCTGTGTGTACTGACTGTACACTAGTGTCTAATTACCGATGGTAGCAAGCTGTGTGTGTGTATTTTCTGGGATCGATGGTGGTGTCTAACACTTCTGTTACACCTCATTCGAAACTAGGTCAGATTACCGGCATTAGTCGTTTCTTTTTGCGCGAGTCTTCACACCCTTTAATTCACACTGATTCCATCTCCTTACTTTAATTTCAACCATTCCATACATTGATTGTGCTCTTACAATGGTGTGCAAAATGATGATCAAATCAACATTGAGAAAAATGACAGTTTTGTTCTTTCCTTCCTTTTTTCCCTTTTTGTTCTTCGTTGTTTGTCTTCAGATGCATATTCTGAGTCTTCAGATGCATACATTGGGTGCATTATAACATAGATACACGACTGTCATATGTACTATTGTTTAACACAACCTCTTTAGACTTTGGTTGATGTTTGAGCCCCATCCAATTCAGTTCCAGTTCTCTCCCATCCTCCTTCTTCCTCACTCTCCTCCTTCCCGCCTTCCAGAAGAGCAATTTGAGCATCATTTGACCTGCCTTAATGACACAGTGGTATTGCATGAGCCATACAGCCGTATACTGTGGAGTATTGTGGAGTATATGTATATACAAATCTGCATAGTGCACTATGGGGAGGGTGTTGGGGGGGGGGGAGGGAGGGAGTCAAAGAGTATTAGACAGAACACTTTTAATAAATACATTTCAATAGTTTCTAATGTTGTTTAACATGGTCTCCTTGAATGAAGATACAATGTTACCACTGTTTGCCCTCGCAAGCATGTTTCTGTAGAGCTGATCTAACTCTCATATACGCCACTTTAAGCTGCTCATCAGAGCTTCAATTTATAACTTATAAAAAAGATGTTTTAGCTCATTCTTTGCATCATAACTATACATATCTTACTAGTTTTGTTTTGAAAACCAAAAAAAAGCCTTTGAATTGTGACCAAATTTGACCTTGAAATGCCCAAAATAGCCCATAATATTGGTAAAATGTGATGTTTGAGGGCGCTGTTCACAGGCATCGTTGGGCATATAACCCTGAAAATGCAGTTTATTTGTTGTCCTTACGCTAGTGGACTACCTAGCTCTTAATTGTTAAGCACCTGTATGCTTATGCTAAGAAGTTGTCATTTGAATTACCCAATTCGGCTTGTGCAAGCATTTTCATACATATGAACCAAGTGATTTTCGCAATTTTCGAGTCGTTAATTTGAGTAGATAACACAAAATACACAACTTTTTGACTTTAGTTTTTTAAAATAGGGTCAATACACTCCTGAAAAATGGTATTTAAAGAAAATTGAAATTTACCCACAGGCCCAAATTGGACCCCCAATTAGGGCCAGAAGTGAGATTTCTTAAGTTTAAGGGCGCTGTTCGTAAAACATACGACCCGCTTGACATTTTTTTGCACTTTTCCCGTAAAACTACCACATGGATAAGGATCCTATGCAAATTAAAGCTCAAACATGCCTTTGCTGGTGAATATATATAGAGCCCACTCAAAGTAGGGCCAGAAAAGGCCCCTATCTCATTTTCTGCAATTTTAATTACTTTGTTACGAAAAATTGAGACCGTATAATTTTCCTCAAAATTAGTTAAATTCGAAGACTGGTCACATGTCTTCCACAATATCTGCAATATCAGACATAAAACACTTTACATTTATGCAAAAGATGCCTCCAAACTTGACATAAATTTAGGGCTCTTAAAATGCAATCTGGATTTGGTTGCTAGGCGGGGCCATATCCTAGCAACAAAAAAGTTTTCAACAATGTTTTTGCCCAATTTCATCCTTTGAGACATATGGCATGACACCATATCAATTTCGGGCGATTCTGAGAGCTGGTCGACGTGGCCGAGGCCACACATGTTGATTTGGCATGGATTGACCCACATATATTTTTTTTAATATGTGATATAACCGGAATGGTTTTTGACCACGCAGGCGCACACAATGTAACATTTTCCAAAATTGGTAAAGTTTTTGTACCAAAAAAGGGAAATTTTCAGTAGTACACGACGTAGTTAAAAATATTGAAATGATATAGCACCATTTTGCATGTAAGCCCTATTCGAATAACAAAAATTTCCACGGCTCCCCTTACACATGCACCTCCCACAGGACAGTGATCCATCTCTATGTGCCTGAAAATGGGGAAAGAAATTTGACCCGATTCCCCCTCCCCACCCCCCCCCCCCCACACACACACACATACACACCAAAACCTGGCTATAGTATACGTCCCAGCCCTGAAGGCTTGGTCAACAGTGAATCACAACTGCCTGTCATGTTTTTTTAATGAGAGTATACGTGCCTTAGTTAGTAGGTATTATTTCACTAATAACTTTGATGTAAGTGTGGCAGCTGGAGTGACTGGGGCATGTTCTGCCATTTTCTCTTCAAACTTAGTTGAAAGAAAAACTATACAACATAAATGTAGGTAAAACTGTGGAAATGATAACAATTTTTTATCTAAACGGGCCCTACATAATTATTATAAGTCATCCAAACCAAATTTATGATTGGGTAGATGATACCCTTCTCCTTGGGCTCCCTCCACAGGACGGATATCGGCAACAATTGTGCACCCACAGAACTCGGTCTACAGGTCTGGTGTCAACTTGGTACAGTTTAGATGAAGCCTAAGGATGGAAATGGCCCACACTCTCACTCTTGAACAGGGACCCCTGAAATCGGTGCTGCGTCACTGTAAAGAACATGAAAACTGTATTTTGCCCTAAAGATGTTGCTAGGGGATCCTCAGTATTATACCCAACTGGCGCTGGCTGTCACGACTAAAACACTGTACGCTATTTCCTAATACGAATTATATAAAATATATGCTCTCAAACAAACAGTTCATAGTTTTTGTAATGCTCTGAGAACCAAGTAGCGTAATAATATGTTATTGGAAGTTACGCATGCGTTCTGTACACGCAATTTGTAACGTTTGCTTACACAGTTAGTACACACACACATAGGAAGTAGACTAATTTGACATTGTATCCAGCTCATTTACTGAATAAAATTATTACTTAAGACGAGTGAAGGGAGTACAAAAATGGAAGAAGAACGAAGAGGTTATGATGAAAATCGAGAAGAATCACCTCGATCTCATAGAGATGAAGACAAGTACAGGTAAAATTGACTTGATCCCTATTCTTCCCTTGTTCATAACATTAGGTTCCACTCTTCCATCCTATCACACAAAGTTAGCCGTCGGGTACGCCAACACGCCATATTGATAAGTAAGGTTTAGGGTAGGATGGTACGGTATTCGGTAACTTCGCGATGTTAAGCGGAGAAATGTTCTTTTAAAATGTCAAAGGCGATAATGATATATTTGGCTGAATTTTTGTTTTATCCACCAGCTACTTTAACATGATTCCACTATTACTTTGATCACATTCTACCATAATGAGATGTTTTAAATTTTTTAAAGGTCTTCAGTCAAACAGCACTCACTTTCAGAGTCACAGCGAAGCAAAAGTTCCCTAACTTCACACATGCATAGGTCAAATTTCATGGTAAAGTTTCGGTTAATGGATGAAATAACTTGAGTAAGTGCTTCGGAATGCATACTTGACCTCCTTTGCTTACATTGTAGCTGCTTCCACATTGCATTTTGGGTAGGCCTGAATAGCCTCTGTTGGCCAAGCTGATTCCCTTTTGTTTCTTTATTGCGAGAGAGTTAGTGGCAATCCCGTCTTACTAAAATAATATATATTGAGGGTTTTTCATTCTTGTCTTCTTTTCATTACAGGGAAGATAGAAGGTATGATGATAAAGATGGCAGAAGAGGAAGATACCGTGATGAAGACAGTAGAGATGATGAGGACAGCAGAGATAGAAGGAGACGGAGAAGAAGGAGAGAAAGACAGGATGATGTAAGTTCACCATGGACAAGGCTCACTACTTTTAATTTCATGTTTCACATCTTATAAGCATGGTTCTTTGTGCCATGTAGTGGTATGTTGTGTACAAAATAAAGTGGAGAGTTCTTTATGTTGTTTCACAAGATCCAGTTTTAATAAACCACTGATGCACTTGAAAGGTACATGGTACTGGTAGTGTTATAGCCAGGTTGTTGATATTGAGTATCTAAAACTGAATACAGTCCAATGTTAACACTTATGTAATTGTTATTTCAGAGAGATAGAAGAGATGACAGGCATCGCCATCCTCCAGAAAGGCCTTGCAGGGTCATTGTTCTTCGTCAGCTCCCGCTAACAGTGGATGAGGACGAGGTGAGTTACATTCAACAATGTTTGTAACATTCAACAGTATATCTGGAAATAACAT